>JANZLF010000004.1:35140067-35150113 GCA_026546835.1 Erythroxylum foetidum
CAAGTTGATGCATTCATGTTTTGTAATCTATGGATTTATGGCTGAAAGCCTAAGAATCATACGTTTTACAAACTGCGAGTTTGACTACAGCAAGAAAAGAACTTTTAAAAACGTGCTTTACGGATTTCAAAGAAATGTTTTCTAAAACCAGAGAAGGAAAAAGATTTCAAGGGTTTTGCTTATCTATTCGTTTTATAAACATATTATCCACGAGCTTTGTGCTCACCCCCCTTTCATCCCCATCTCCAGGTTTTCAAGCGGGAGATCGGATGAAAGAATGTCAAGACGTGTTATTCGATTTTGTATCGTTTGTATTTTATGGAAAATGGGATTTTTTTATCAGTTTGTATAAGACTGGTTTTGTCAATTATTGTATTACAAGTATTATTATGGGGATTGTATTATGAATTCTGGACATGTGTATTGATTTCAGTTATGAATGGGATCTGGATATAGAGGTAATTGAATTATGAGATTTGGATGAGGCTATTGAGTTATGGTATTGCACATGGATATATTATATAAATTTTGTATGTTCAATTGAGATATAAGCATGATTTGTCTATGGAAAAATATGAATGAAGGTGTATTGGATATTGGATAATGCGATTGTATGCGGATGATATTGGATTAAGGATATTGAAGTCACTTGTAAGAGATGGAATGAAAGAAAAAGAAAGAAGAAAAAAAAATGTACACAGATTTGGATGCGCTTTCTTGATATTTGTTCACGGATGTCGGAAATTGGTTTCGATTCGATTTATCGGATTCGTCATTTGCTTCGTATCTGATTTGATCCGATGTTTGTTTTGCTTATGATTTTGCTTCCACCTTGTGTTCCTTGATTCGATTTGCTTTCATATCCTATTCATTTCTGTTCTCCAGTTGGGATCCAGTTTCCAGATCGGGTTTCAACACATCTTTTGTAACGTTTTTTTTATTAAAACATCGAGAAATAGAAATCACGACGTTCTATGGAATAAAACGTTGCTGTTGATTTGTTTACTGAATACTTAAAATTTCAGTCTGGCGCTTTTTTCTCTGATTTATGTTATCTACGAATCAGTTCATTATGGTCTTTTAATATTCTCTACCGTCTTAACCCTAGCCTTCCGCTCATAACTCACCACCTCTCCATTGTGCTTTCAATGCTCGTCGGTGACTTTTCACCCATTTTCTTCGATGTTTGAGCAATTTCTGTTGGATTTGAGCAATTTCGAACGAATTTTCTTTACCCATAAACAAAAACCCCCTAGTGAAGGTGAAATAGACGCCACCTTCTTCATCTTAGCCACTGAGACGTCCAAGCATTCCCCGAATCCGCAGACTAGCTCTTCAAGGGGGTTGAAAAGCCTTAAAGGCGTTGTCGTTAGCGAGAAGGATCTTCTCATGTGCTCGGCGGGCCCTGCTGTGAAAGGAAACATCTTCGCACACGCCGCCGTGCTCTAGCTTCGGTAAAACCATTCGATAGGATCTTGTTAGTTCTTTGGTTCTTTTTGTCATATTCCCTTCCATTTAGTTTCTGGTGTAGAGCTAGTGTAGAAATATTGGTTACATGTTTTGGGCTTTTATTTTTGTTTTGTCCTTTTTTTTTCAATCTCAAGTTTGCTAAGATCTATTTTCGGTTTCTATTTCTTTCTTCTTGTTGCTGTTTATTTTGTTCGATTGGTGTAGATCAGTTTAGACTCTAGAAAGACAAGTTTTAGGGTCGTTTTGTTTTTTGATTGCTTACTTTCTAGTGATATTCTGTTCAATTCAATATGCTTTGAGTTTTTTCTATTTATGGCTGCAATTTCATGTTTTTCCTTCTGCTTATTGAGTTCAAAAACTTTTCTCCGCAGTATTCTATTATATTCAGTGTTGGGAACAAGGAAAGGATTAGGGAGGTTTATGAGCGTACAATTTCAAATGTGCCACCTGCTGACGAGAAGAGCTATTGGCAGAGATATATTTAGTTGTGGTAAGTTTTGAGTCCTTGGTAAATCTAAGTGGATAAGTTTGCAGTATTTCATGCTTAGTTGTGTCTTGATAATTATTGTTTCTTTGTATGTGAATAGGATCAATTATGCATTGTATGAAGAACTTGATGTTGGTGATTTGGAGAGAACACGGGATGTATATAGGTATTTTTAATTCTGCAGTCCCTGCTATATTTTGTGTTATAACGGTCAGATGTTTTGTCTACAAACCTCACTTTGACTTTTATTAGTGCCAAAGTACCTGGTAGCTTTGTCTGATAACAGATTAACTTAGCTACATCTTGTTGGTTGAAACATTCTATACAATAGTTGTTGGTAGTTACATGCCAAATAATCTTTTCCAGCATCTGGTCCATTATCTAGATGACTGTTCTGTTTTATATTACTGTGCTGGAGGATTTGGTAGGATAATAGCTTTGTCTGGATCAAATAGAGAATTGAAAAACTTAGAATGTATGGCATTATTGAGGTGGATATGTCAGTTGGAGCTCTAGCATTGAAAAATAGTTGTCTCCTACTTTGTCATTGTTGTCTTCATTGGAAGCTTGACTATAGAAAAATTAGTTGTCTAATCCGAGTATCTAAGTCCAAATGCCATCAAATTTTATTGTTTCATATATTTAAACAAAGAAAAATGTATTTCAGAATTAACAAACTATAATGTGAGAAAAAGAGGATGAGGAACATCTATTGGGGGCCTTAAATGAATCATGTGCTTTGCTCAGTGAAGGTTCAGGAAATTGATTATGTATTTACATCTAAATTTTGTGTGTACTTAGTTGAAGTGGTTAGGAATGCAATGTAATTTTGGTTATATGGGGTTTGGTTTGGAACTTTACCACCCCTTCTAAATTATATACATACATTGACATGTCTGCATTTCTCTCTTTCTTTTTCATGATTTTTTTTGCATGGATAGATCTAGGAAACAGTACTTGAACAGTTGATTTAATTCAAATGAATGTTGTCAGGGAGTGTTTGAAACTAATTCTGCATGAGAACTGAAAAGTTCTCATTTGCAAAAATATTACTTTTAGCTGCTCAAGTTAAAATACGATAACTGAATCTAAAGGATGTTAGACAAATTCTAGGCAATGCCATTGGCAAAGCTCCTAAAGATGTAAACGTCAAGTTGGTGGTTTTTAATGAGATTGATTGTGCAACACTGTTGCCTTCTCTTTAAATTTTTTGTTTGAAATAGATATTTAAGAAATATATTGAGATAGAGCTCCAGCTTGGTAACATTGATCACTGCCGTCAGCTGTATGAGAAGTACCTGGAGTGGTCGCTAGAGAATTGCTATGCTTGGAGTAAATATGCTGAAATAGAAAGATCCCTTTCTAAAACTGGGAGAGCTTAGGCCATTTCTGAGCTTGCAATATCACAGCCAGCCTTGGACATGCCAGAGTTGCTGTGGAAGGTATTTGATTGCTATAATTCCTCCTTTGAACCTTCAAAAGTTTTAGTTTTTACACTTCTGCCATCTATTCTCAAATGAACCAAGAATACAATACATACTGGGAGAAATTTGTTTCGACATACATCCTACATTGCTTCAATAGGGCTATGGTTGCATTGATAAGTATTGGTTATTGCTATTTGGTTAATCAATTTTGGTTATCTTTTCTATCAGGATGCAAGACCAGATCCACATGCTTATATTTCCCCTGAGATCCATGGTCTTCTTTTGCTAATTTTTGAGCTTTTTCTGCAGAGTAAGGGGAGGAGTGGATGGTGTTAATTGCATGCCTCTTCTAGGAAGGATAATTTGTGCATCACATCTATTTTGGTTTCAGCTTCCAAAGCCTAAACCTCTTACAAAATGGGAATAGTTTGCCAAAGCCAAAGGTATTGATTTAACTATCATGTGCAATGTAGCTGGGCAATATTGAGTATATTGTAGGACATGTCTAATTCTCATTAAGTGTTTGTATTTTTTGAGAAATGGGCTTTATGCGTACCATTTGTCTAATTTTTGTCTAGAACAACCATGTTTTTAGTCCTTTAACTTGATGCTTTTTCCTTATTGAAGCAGACTAATTAATCAAAGTCAAGGAATTCGTAGAGGATGAATGAATCAACTTCAATTAGCAATAAATTGGATCATCCTTTTCCAAGTGTAGATCAACCATTGCAGAGATCCAAAAGGCCAAAGAGACCAACAAAGAGTGTAAATGGAAATCTTAAACTAGCATATACTGCAGCACTCTTAGTAGATTCATGGTGGATTACAGGGACATCTTAATTGGAGAATAAGAAATTGTATGAATTAAAAATAATAAGAACTTGTAATTTCCATAAGAATACCTACCATGTAATTTTTCTCTTATTATATCTATTGATCCTATGAAATATGTAAAATATGTTTAATGCTTCTAAAAAATGTTGATTTTCCATAATTATTTTATTTTGTTAGCTAATTGTCATCACACTTTATAAGTGTATAATGATATGTTTGTGAATTGCAATTAAATAATATATTGTTTACAGGTATGAAATTTTTGTGATACATGAATAATTATTAAAATTAATGATATACTAAAAAATTGAAGAATTATTAAATAAATAAAATTTATAAATAATATTGAATAGTTATTAAATAAATAAAATTTTAAAAAATTTATTATTTAAAAATAATTATTAAAATTTAAAAATTATTAAATCAATATAATTTTTAAAAAATGCAAAAAATAATAAAATAATAATAATAACGTCGCGGAAGACAATCAGCGACGTTTAAAAATAAACGTCTCGGATTCCTTCACATTCTGCGACGTTTTAAAAACATCACGGAAACTCTAACAATACGCGACGTTTTCCTAAAATGTCGCGGATTGTCCAATTTTTTGTGACATTTTCCAAAACGTCGTAGAATATTGGCATTTTTTGTGACGTTTTTCACAAAACGTCGCGAAAAACATTTAGCTACATCACATTCCACGACATTTTTTGTAACGTTTTTTAAAACATCACAAATGCTCTTCTGCAATGTTTTTAGGACCTTTTGTGACGTTTTTAAAACGACGCAAAAGGGCTTGTTTTCTTGTAGTGATCAACATCATTAATTTCTTCTGTTTGTTTATAAATAAGGAGCAAGTCTATATTATTGGTAACATGCAAGGAGATGAAGAGCCCATTTTATTGCTAGCACTCAAAGATTATACAAGTAACGATGAAAGTACATGGTTCTTAGATAATGGAGCAAACATTCACATGTGTGGAGATAAAGGCAAATTTGTGGAACTTGATGAAATGGTAGAAGGCAACGCTTCTTTTCGAGATTCGTCAAGATTCAAATTTGTGGAAAAGGTACCATTCTAATTTCTTCAAGAGATGGAAGCCATAGACTTATTAATGATGTCTATCATGTACCTAAATCGAAAAGTAATATTTTAAGTTTGGAGCAACTTCTTGAAAAAGGATATGAAATCCACATGAAAGATTGTTGTCTTTGGCTTAGAGATCAACATGCTCAATTAATTGCTAAGGTTTTTATTTTGAAGGAATGTTTATGTTAAATATCAAGACAATCGAAGCAACATGTTTAAAGGTGGATGTCAAAGATAAAGCATGGCGTTGGCATATGAGATTTGGACACTTGAAATGTTGGTGCACTCAATGCGTTGGGCGATAAATACATGGTGAAAGGAATGCCCTCCGTCAACCACCCACATCATTTATATGAAGCATATTTACTTGGCAAGTATTCAAGAAGGAGTTTTCCAAAAGAAGCGGTGATAAGAGCAACTGCACCACTTCAACTTATTCATACTGACGTATGTTGACCAATCAAGCCATTATCAATGGGTAAAAGTAGATACTTCTTACTTTTCATTGATGATTATAGTAGAAAAATATGGGTTTATTTCTTAAAGCAGAAATAAGAAGCATTTGAAGCATTTAAGAAGTTCAAGGCACTTGTGGAGAATGAAAGTGGCTATACAATTAAAGCCATAAGGTTCGATAGAGGAGGTGAGTTCACATCTAAGGAGTTTCTTGATTTATGTGAAATACATGGAATCCTTCGTCCATTAACAGTCCCAAGATTGCCCTAACAAAATGGAGTTGCCGAAATAAAGAATAGAACAATTCTTAACATGGCTCGATGTATGTTGAAGGCAAAAAACATGCCTAAAGAATTTTTGGCCAAAGTTGTTTCTTGTTCAGTTTATTTGTCAAATCGGTCTCCAACAAGAAATGTCAAGGATCATCTCTGCAATAAGCATGGAATGGAATGAAGCCTAGTGTTGCCCATCTAAGAGTTTTTGGAAGCATAGCATATGCTCATGTATCGCAACAAGAAAGATCTAAGCTTGATGATCGAAGTGTTAAGTATGTATTCATTGGTTACGACCAAAATTCAAAAGGCTGACGATTGTACAATCCAAACAATGGAAGGATTGTTGTGGGTAGAGAATGCAACGGCTTACATGAGCTTAGAACCCTGTAATCATTATGGAAGAACTCCACCTTGCACCGAAGCTTTGATAATAGTTTGTTAAGAACTGAGGAGGATTAGAGAGGAGAGAATTATTTAGAAGAAGAGATTGTATTTCACTTGAATGATTTTAGTTCAAGTACAAAGATGTATTTATAGGTACAAAAATGATTCCTCATATTTAAGTACATGAACCCATTAATGAACCCAAATAAATAAACTATACATAAACTCAAAACTATACATGGATCAATATTTAATTATGTAACTAATATATAAACATAATTAAACTCATAGCAATGAACTTAAACATTCATGTATCTAGACTTTAAACATGCATATATCTAGATCAACTTTCAAATTACTCTTCAACATTTTCAAACCATTATCGACGATTTTCCTCACACTACATGGGTATATTAGATGCAACAAAAATCAGAAACCAAGCATTATCATAAAATTTTCTCTCTCTTATGAAAAGATAGTTTCAAAGACAAGTCATGAAAATTTGAAATAATAATGTTCTTGAGTTTTTTGACCAAAAAGAACTTAAAATTTTTTTTCAAGAATAAGGAAATTTTCCATGAACTTAGTTATGTAAGCAACCCCACAACAAAATGGTATGGTGGAGCGTAAGCATAGACATTTACTTTAGACACAAAAAATATATACTACTCGCGATGCTCGTTTCCATGAAATTATCTTTCCTTTCTATGATCTTCTATCCACTGCCATAAACTCCAATCCAGTACTTCCTTTTCTTATACCTAAGTTACAGCCCTTGAACCATTTACCTTAGCTACATCCTTCTTCCAACCCACCAAATGACATTCCTCATCAAAATGATCACCAAGATATCTCACCTCGACAAACACCTACCCCACAATAGATAAATCCTCCTCGTTAGACAAACAAAACAACAAAAATGTCACATCACTTAAAATATTTTATTTGTCTTCTTCCTCTACCAATCTCTATTCGAAGATAGCTCCTACAGGCACAAAGTTTTCTTTTGCTAATTATCTTACTTATAATTTTTTTTTCCTTCTCATCATGTTTTTTTAGCATTTATTTAGTCCATTCAAGAACCTAAAACTTTTTCTCATGCAGTGAAACTTCCTCAATGGAAAAATGCAATGGAAAAAGAAATCCAAGCATTTGAATCCAATAATACTTGGACAATTACTTCTTTTCCACTAGGAAAGCATCCCATTGGTTGCAAGTGGGTTTATAAGGTTAAATTTAATGTGGATGGCACAGTTGAAAGATATAAAGCTCATCTTATTGAAAAAGGTTACACTCAACGAGAGGGGCTTGATTATCATGAGACATTCGCTCCCATTGCTAAACTTGTTACTGTCAGATGTTTGCTTGCTATTGTCACCAATAAAGGCTAAAATTTGCAACAGTTAGATTTACATAAAGTCTTTTTACATAATGATCTTGAAGAAGTGTACTTGAAAATTTCACCAGGTTTTTCTGGTTAGGGGGAGAACATGTTCTGCAAGCTTAACAAATCCTTACATGACTTAAAACAGGCTTTAAGGAATTGATTTCAAAATTCTCCAATGCTTTGCCTGATATGGGTTTCACTCAATATAAAGTAGATTATTCATTATTTTCTTGTATTCAAGGTTCGAACAACATCTTCATCTTCGTTTATCTCGATGATATCATCATCACAGACAATGATGATGTCTAATTAGGTTTTAAATGTTGTTCCATAGGAAAATCAGTAGCACATGCCCCCAACAGACTTGAAGATGCAAGACTGTTGGGGGCATGTGCTGCTGATTTTCCTATAGGACAACATTTGAAACCTAATGAAATTGACGGTCCATTGCTTAAAGATTCCTCTACTTATAGAAGATTGGTTGCTCGTCTTATCTATTTAACTATCACTCATCCAGGCATTGTATATAGTGCCAACATTTTATTTCAGTTCATGCACTAACTAAGGAAACCTCATTGGGATGCAGCTCTGTGATTTCTACAGTATCTGAGCCATCTTGTTAATTTTGTAAAGTGGAAACCTTAACCAGCTAGTTTGTGATTTGCCTTCTGATTCTCCTACCATTATGAAGGACATATGTGAAGTAAAAAAATTCAATGGAGACTATATATTAATATGTAAGTATCCAAATAGCTTTATGTAAGTTTTCCTTATCTGTCACACCGGCACCTAAATAGGGCCTAAGGTAAACTACATAGTGTTAACATAACACCAAGGTACCAAGCTAACCCTACAAGCTTATATATTTTAACCTTACTTATTAATTAGCTACGATTTCACCTTTCACTCAACAAGAGATTCTAAATTCAAAAATACATAATTCATTTATCATTAAATATTTCTTAAAAAATCCAAGTCATGATTCACTACTAATGTCCTAATTCCTACACAATAACCTAGACATCAATAAAATCATAATAATCTAAACTACATTGCAAACCCATCTAAGCCTCTGAATGAATTGATATTAAAGTTATCAACTAATCAAAATATACGGAGAATAAAAACAACAAGTAACACAGTCAACTTATACTAAACTTCCTTCTTATTGTTATTGATGTTGCTGGCTAGTCACCCCGATAACTTTCATTCCTTTACCTAAAGGGGAGGGGGGAAGAGAGGAAAGGAAAATGTGAATATTACACTTGGTGAAGGAAAATATTTATCCTATGAATGGTCATGCATCGAAAAGTTCATTATTATTTTGAAAACTATTTTGGTGTATAAAACAAGTCAAAAGTTTCCTATCTATGTTCACACAAAACCATGCCTTTTTGATATTTTACAACACTCCAATATAAGCATCATCCATATCAAGGAATAAGGTTGATTGTCACCTTTACTTCAAGATTTAAGCAATAAATATATTCTTGAATTAAGCATGACCACAATCATTAAGGAAAAAGTTCATCAAAAACACTTAACAAGATATCATTCCTTTAAACATGCAACACCATATCGTGCATGAAGCACTCACGTAGCTCAATTTCATTACACAGGTCTTTCATCAAGTTTTTATTCATTTCATTTGAGTCTTTAAACTAGCCTATCTCATTGACTAAGTCACCGCATTTAGGTCTATTTCTTAAACAACCTCATTTAGGTCTTGTCTAAGGAAATTTTCCTAAGTCACCTCACTTAGTTCTCTCATTCATTTTCTGAAATATTATATTTATTAGCATATTTTTCATAGGGGGTACTCATTTGCTCACTTCATTACACATTTTTAATCAAGCAAATCAAATTTCACTCTAGCAATAGGTCTAAGGCACATGTCTTAAAATTTCAACACAACCTCCTAATTAAGACAATATTCCTAATATAACAACATTAATAACTTAACAAATTTCACATGATTAATCATATATTTTCTACACCATCTAATTTAAGCAAGTCTCTTAATTCATATATACAACCTTTTCATTAAATATTTATAATGACTCGCCATAATCATAAAATTTATGTACAATTCATAATGCACAAAACTTACTCATAGAGATAAATTTTCAGTAAGCATAACTTCTAAACTATTTAGATAGTGATAAGTGCATATTTGTCCAATATTTATGTTTTAATTATTCCTTTTTACTCCTCTTATTGATTCAATTATTGGGAC
>JANZLF010000004.1:35151721-35161904 GCA_026546835.1 Erythroxylum foetidum
AATAATGCATATGTGTAATATTTGAATTTGTTTGTTCTGTCTTGGGTGGCATCCACATATCCTCCCAGGGGGTATTTAGTTGTTACAGTTAGCATCATCTTAGTTTGGCCAGAATATTTTCTGGTCTAAATTTGAACCTTTATAAGATAGAATTGGTCTTTGAGATCTTCATGAGAGTTGTAGATCTTGAAGTCCTCTTTCTATTCATTTAAAGAACATCAGATTCCGAGTTCTGAACAGAAAGTTATACACATTCCTCTTAGTATGATATCAACTTCGTCTTAGTATGACGTTAGCATCGTCTTAGTTTGGCCAAAACGTCTTCTGGTCCAAATTTGATCCTCTATATGATAGAATTGGCCTTTCAGGTATTCATGAGATTTGTAGCTCTTAAAGTCCTCTTTCTATTAATCTAGAGAACATCAGAATTTGAGTTCTGTACAAAAAGTTATACCCATTCGTCTTAGTATGATGTCAGCTTCTTCTTAGTATGACGTCAGCATCGTCTTAGTTTGGCAAGAACATCTTCTTGTCCAAATTTGATCCTCTAGATGATAGAATTAGTCTTTGAGGTCTTCATGAGATTTGTAGATCATAAAGTACTATTTCTATTCATCAAAAGAACATCTAAATCAAAGTTCTGTAGATAAAGTTATACACATTCGTCTAAGTATGATGTCAGCTTCGTCTTAGTATGACGTCAGCATCGTCTTAGTTTGGCTAGAACATCTTCTGGTCCAAATTTGATCATCTAGATGATAGAATTGGTCTTTGAGGTATTCATGAGAGTTGTAGATCCTGAAGTCCTATTTCTATTCATCTGAAGAACATCAGAATTCAAGTTTTGTACAGAAATTTATACCCATTCGTCTTAGTATGATGTCAGCTTTGTCTTAGTATGACGTCAGCATCGTCTTAGTTTGGCCAGAACATCTTCTGGTCCAAATTTGTTCCTTTAGATGATAGAATTGATCTTTGAGGTCTTCATGAGAGTTGTAGATCTTGAAGTCCTATTTTTATTAATCTTAAGAACATTAGAATCTGAGTTCTGTACAGAAAGTTATACTCATTCGTCTTAGTATGAAGTCAGCTTCGTCTTAGTATGACGTCAGCATCGTCTTAGTTAGGCCAGAATATTTTCTGGTCCAAATTTTATCATTTAGATGATAGAATTGGTCTTTGAGGTCTTCATGAGAGTTGTAGATATTAAAGTCCTCTTTCTATTTATTTAAAGAACATATAAATCTGATTTCTATACAGAAAGTTATACAAATTCGTCTTAGTATGATGTCAACTTTGTCTAAGTATGACGTCAGCATCGTCTTAGTTTGGCCAGAACATCTTCTGGTCCCAATTTGATCTTCTAGATGATAGAATTAGTCTTTTAGGTCTGCATGAGAGTTGTATATATTGAAGTCCTCTTTCTATTCGTTTAAACAACATCAAAATCTGAGTTCTATACAAAAATTTATACCCATTCGTCTTAGTATGATGTCAGCTTCATCTTAATATGACGTCAGCATCGTCTTAGTTTGGCCAGAACATCTTCTGGTACAAATTTGAGCCTCTAGATGATAGAATTGGTCTTTTAGGTCTTCATAAGAGTTGTATATCTTGAAGTATTTTTTCTATTAATCTGAAGAACATCAGAATTCGAGTTATGCACAGAAAGTTATACCCATTCGTCTTAGTATGTTGTCAGTTTCGTCTTAGTATGATGTCAGCATCTTCTTAGTTTGGCCAAAACATCTTCTGGTCCAAATTTGATCCTGTAGATGATAAAATTGTTCTTTGAGGTCTGCATGAGAGTTGTAGATATTGAATTCCTCTTTCTATTCATTAAAATAAAATTAGAATCCAAGTTCTGTACAGAAATTTATACCCATTCGTCTTAGTATGATGTTAACTTCGTCTTAGTATGACGTCAGCAACGTCTTCGTTTGGCCAAAACAACTTCTGGTCCAAATTTGATCCTCTAGATGATAGAATTGATCTTAGAGGTCTTCTTGAGAGTTGTAGATCTTGAAGTCCTATTTCTATTAAACTTAAGAACATCAGAATCTGAGTTCTGTACAGAAAGTTAAACACATTCGTCTTATTATGACATCAGCATCGTCTTAGTTTGGCCAGAACATCTTCTAGCCTAAATTTGAACCTCTATATGATAGAATTGGTCTTTGAGATCTTCATGAGAGTTGTAGATCTTTAAGTCCTCTTTATATTAATATAAATAACATCAGAATCTGAGTTCTGTACATAAAGTTATACACATTCATCTTAATATGATGTTAGCTTCGTCTTAGCATGTTGTTAGCATCGTCTTAGTTTAGCTAGAATATTTTCTGGTCCAAATTTGATCCTCTAGATGATAGAATTGGTCTTTGAGATCCTCATGAGATTCGTAGATCTTAAAGTCTTCTTTCTATTCATATAAAGAAAATCAAAATATGAGTTCTATGCTAAAAGTTAGACACATTCGTCTTATTATGACGTCAGCATCATCTTAGTATGACGTCAACATCGTCTTAGTTTGGCCAGAACATCTTCTCGTCCAAATTTGATCCTCCAGATGATAAAATTGGTCTTTGAGGTCTGCATGAGAGTTTTAGATCTTAAAGTACTCTTTCTATTAATCTAAAGAACATCTAAATCTGAGTTCTACACAAAAAGTTATACACATTCGTCTTAGCATAATGTCAGCTTCGTCTTAGTATGACGTCAACATCGTCCTAGTTTGGCGAGAACATCTTCTGGTCCAAATTTGATCCTCTAGATGACATAATTGGTGTTTGAGGTCTCATGAGAGTTGTAGATTTTGAAGTCCTCTTTATATTCATCTAAAGAGCATCGAAAGTTGAGTTCTGTATAGAAAGTTATACCCATTCGTCTTTCTATGATGTCAGCTTCATCTTAGTATGGCGTCAGCATCGTCTTCGTTTGGCCAGAATATCTTCTGGTCCAAATTTGATCCTTTAGATGATAGAATTGGTCTTTAAGGTCTGCATGAGAGTTGTAAATCATAAAGTCCTATTTCTATTCATCTAGAGAACATCTAAATCTGAGTTTTGTAAAGAAAGTTATACACATTCGTCTTAGTATGATGTTAGTTTCGTCTTAGTTTGACGTCAGCATCGTCTTAGTTTGGCCAGAACATCTTCTTGTCCAAATTTGATCCTCTAGATGATAGAATTGGTCTTTGAGGTCCTCATGAGAGTTATAGATCTTGAAGTCCTCCTTCTATTCATTTAAAGAACATTAGAATTTGAGTTCCACATAGAAAATTATATTCATTCATCTTATTAAGATGTCAACTTCGTCTTAGTATGACGTCAATATCTTCTTTGTTTGGCCAAAACATCTTCTGGTCCATATTTGATCCTCTAGATGATAGAATTGGTCTTTGAGGTCTTCACGAGAGTTGTAGATCTTGAAGTCCTCTTTCTGTTCATCTAAAGAAAATTAGAATCTGAGTTCTGTAAAGAATGTTATACCTATTCGTCTTAGTATGATATCAACTTCATCTTAGTATGACGTCAGCATCGTCTTTATTTGGCCAGAACATTTTCTAGTAAAAATTTGATCCTCTAGATGATAGAATTGGTCTTTGAGGTCTTCATGAGAGTTGTAGATCTTAAAGTCCTCTTTCTATTCATCTAGAGAACATCTAAATATGAGTTCTGTACAGAAAGTTATATACATTCGTCTTAGTATGATGTCAGCTTCATCTTAGTATGATGTCAGCATCGTCTTAGTTTGGCCAAAACATCTTCTGGTCCAAATTTGATCCTCTAGATGATAGAATTGGTCTTTGAGGTCTTCATGAGAGTTGTAGATCTTAAAGTCCTATTTCTATTCATCTAAAGAACATCTAAATCTGATTTCTGTACAAAAATTTATACACATTCGTCTTAGTATGATGTCAGTTTCGTCTTAGTAAGATGTCAGCATCGTCTTAGTTTGACCAGAACATCTTCTGGCTCAAATTTGATCCTTTAGATGATAAAATTGGTCTTTGAGGTCTTCATGAGAGTTGTATAACTTAAAGTCCTTTTTCTATTAATATAAAGAACATCAGAATTCGAATTCTGTACAGAAAGTTGTACCCATTTGTCTTAGTATGATCTCAGCTTCGTCTTAGTATGACATTAGCATCGTCTTAGTTTGGCCAGAACATCTTCTGGTCCAAATTTGATCCTCTAGATGATAGAATTGGTCTTTGAGGTCTTCATGAGAGTTTTAGATCTTAAAGCCCTCTTTCTATTCATCTAAAGAACATCTAAATCTGAGTTCTATATAGAAAGTTATACACATCCGTCTTAGTATGATATCAGCTTCGTCTTAGTATGATGTCAACATCGTCTTAGTTTGGCCAGAACATCTTCTGGCTCAAATTTCATCCTTTAAATGATAGAATTGGTCTTTGAGGTCTTCATGAGAGTTGTATAACTTGAAGTCCTCTTTCTATTCATCTTAAGAACATCTAAATCCGAGTTCTGTACAGAAAGTTATTTACATTCATCTTAGTATGATGTCAGCTTCGTCTTGGTATGACGTCAGCATCGTCTTAATCTGGCCAGAACATTTTCTGGTCCAAATTTGATCCTCCAGATGATAGAATGGGTCTTTGAGATCTTCATGAGAGTTTTAGATCATAAAGTCCTATTTCTATTCATCTTAATAACACCTAAATCTGAGTTCTGTACAGAAAGTTATACGCATTCGTCTTAGTATGATGTCAGCTTCGACTTATTATGACGTCCGCATCGTCTTAGTTTAGCCAGAACATCTTTTGGTCCAAATTTGATCTTCTAGATGATAGAATTGGTCTTTGAGGTCTTCATAACAGTTGTAGATCTTGAAGTTCTATTTCTATTAATCTAAAGAACATTTGAATCCATGTTTTGTACAAAAATTTATCCACATTCGTCTTAGTATGATGTCAGCTTTGTCTTAGTATGACGTCAGCATCATCTTAGTTTGGCCAGAACATATTCTGTTCCAAATTTGATCCTTTAGATGATCGAGTTGGTCTTTGAGGTCTTCATGAGAGTTGTAGATATTGAAGTCATATTTTTATTCATCTAAATAACATCAAAATCCGAGTTCTATACGGAAAGGTATACCCATTTTCCTTATTATGATGTCAGATTCGTCTTAATATGACGTCAGCATCTTCTTTTTATTTTGCCTGAACTTATTATGGTCCAAATTTGATCCTCTATATGATAGAATTTGTCTTTAAGGTCTTCATAAGAGTTGTAAATATTGAAGTCCTCCTTCTATTCATGTAAAGAAAATCATAATTCGAGTTCTTTACAGAAAGTTACACCCATTCGTCTTAGTATAATGCCAACTTCGTCTTAGTGTGATGTCAACATCGTCTTAGTTTGGCCAAAACATCTTCTGGTACAAATTTGATTAACTAGATGATAGAATTGGTCTTTGAGGTCTTTATGAGAGTTGTAGATATTAAAGTTCTCTTTCTATTCATCTAAAGAACATCTAAATCTGAGTTCTGTACAGAAAGGTATACACATTTATTTTAGTTTGATATCATCTTCATCTTAGTATGACGTCAGCATCGTCTTAGTTTGGCTAGAACATCTTCTGGTCCAAATTTGATCCTATTGATGATAGAATTGGTCTTTGAGGTCTTCATGGGAGTTGTAGATCTTGAAGTCCTCTTTCTATTCACATAAAGAACATCATAATCCAAGTTCTGTATAGAAAGTTATACCCATTTGTCTTAGTATGATGTCAGCTTCGTCTTAGTATGACGTCAACATCGTCTTAGTTTGGCTAGAACATCTTCTTGTCCAATTTGATCCTCTAGATGATAGAATTAGTCATTGAGGTCTTCATGAGAGTTGTAGATATTGAAGTTCTATTTCTATTCATATAAAGAACATTAGAATCCAAGTTCTGTACATAAAGTTATACTATTCATCTTAGTATGATGTCAGTTTCATCTTAGTATGACGTTAGCATCGTCTTAGTTTGGCTAGAACATCTTCTGGTCCAAATTTGATCCTCTAGATGATAGAATTGGTCTTTGCGGTCTTCATGATAGTTGTAGTTTCTATCAATCTAAGGAAAATCAGAATCCGTTTTCTGTACAGAAAGTTATACCCATTCGTCTTAGTATGATGCCAGCTTCGTCTTAGTATGACGTCAGCATCGTCTTAGTTTGGCCAGAACATCTTCTGGTCTAAATTTGATCCTCTAGATGATAGAATTGGTCTTTCAAGTCTTCATGAGAGTTGTACATCTTGAAGTTTTCTTTTTATTTATCTAAAGAAGATCTGAATCCGAATTATGTACCAAAAGTTATACCTATTCGTCTTATTATGATGTCAGCTTCGTCTTAGTATAACGTCAGCATCCTCTTAGTTTGGCCAGAACATATTCTGGTCCAAATTTGATCCTCTAGATGATAGAATTGGTCTTTTAGTCTTCATAAGAGTTGTAAATCTTGAAGTCTTATTTCTATTCATCTAAAGAACATCTAAATCCGAGTTCTGTACAGAAAGTTATATCCATTCGTCTTAGTATGATGTCAGCTTCGTCATCTTCTGGTCCAAATTTGATCCTCTAGATGATAAAATTTGTCTTTGAGGTCTTCATAAGAGTTATAGATCTTAAAGTTCTCTTTCTATTCATCTAAAGAACATCTGAATCCGAGTTCTGTACAGAAAGTTATACTCATTCGTCTTAGTTTCACTTCGTCTGACTTTTATCGTCTTACTTTCACTTCGTCTTACTTTTATCGTCTTACTTCTATTGTCTTACTTTCACTTCATCTTACTTTTATCATCTTATTTTTATCATTTTACTTCTATCATCTTACTTTCACTTCGTCTTATTTTTTTCGTCTTACTTATATCTCCATAATATCTCCACTTAAAAAGATCATAACTTTTGAATCCGATGTCCAAATTTTTCGTGCTATATACTGTTGGAAAGATAAAAGAAAGATCTACAACTTTTAAGGTTACAACTTTGCCAAAATCTATCTAAAATAAACCCAGATTTGTTCCCAAATTTAGAACACGAATTTTACGATTAGCTATCAACGTCTTGTACCTAATTCTCAACTTCATTACAATTTTTGAGACTTTTAGAGATAGAACTGAAACTTGATGTATTCTTAAGAAATGTAGTCATACGTTTCTATTTTAATTCAAATTAAGAATCATCTTGTTTGGATAACTAGAGAAAATGTTATGGCTAACGGACCTAAGAACACTCAGTGAGCATTTTCCATATCACTACTAATCTTGTTTCTAAATCTTTCCTTATCGCAACTCATACCAAGATCACTCTTTCTACTCCCTCTACTTCTCATTTCAATAAAGTCACATCTAACATACTATGCATGGAATAAAAAGGCACATAATAGTTCACATGGTCTTCGCTACATCGAGATGTATGAAACTAGTCGAATGATAAAGATGGCCAACGATCCCATAGAAGTAAACTTCTAGACTAGAAATTTTTATGAAAGAAAAATTAAAAAAACTTATTGATTAAGGTATCTTTATATTGCAAATGTATGATAAAGATGGCCAATGATCTCAAAGAAGTAAACTTCCAGACTAGAAAATTTTATGAAAGACAAATTAAAAAATTTATAGATTAAGGTATCTTTATACTGCAGATGTAAGTAGTAGATATGTAAACTATTTTAAACGTATCTAAAAAAAGTCATTTCATCTTATTTCTTCTCCTAAACAATGTTTATTTAATTACATTTTGATATTATTTTTATTTAACTATGATGTCAAAATTTCCCCTGCTTATAAATTTGCTGGGCATTTCCCCTGCGCATTTGTGCAGACTTAACCTGCTAGTCAAAGTAAATTGTCACGATTGCAGTACATACCCTAATCACCTCAACTGCGCACCACACACAGGCGGCCAATCCCATCATAATGGGCATACACGAGTTACTATCCCGTAATTGGTCTGTTACTCATTGACACGTCTACCGGGAAGGAAATAGATGTGCCGATTGGCTGGACTCTCAGGCGGCGCCCATTTCAATATTGGGGTTACCTTTTTTGATACTACACCCTTTGGGTGTCTCCATTTCCTCTTTGATGATCAGTCGGGGACCTGTGTCCCCCGCACTGTTTTGTAATCAGCTCAGGCTTTCCCTTTAATCAAAAAGAAAAAAAAAGTAAATTGTGACGAAGCTAACAAACATAAAAGGAGAATTGTAAGAGATTCCCATCCTCGTTACTTTTTAATTACTTTATAATTTTCTTACTGCATTTTAAAAATATTTTTAAGTTTCTTTCTCTCTCCCAATGTATATGATTTAAAGGGCTATTTTGCATAAAGTAAGATCACCTTATTAATGAACTGAACTACCTGTCTAATTTACAATGTCTAGTCATCATTTTAGTTAACTGAGAAATTTTGACTTTAGAATAATATTACTCAAGAATTGGAGGCCAATTTAGACAAATTATGAATACAATCAAAATTCCAAGTTAAAAATAATCTGACCTATGCCTATGTACTAGCTTAAGTAATAGAAGGATCAACTCCAGTAAGTGACATAAACTGAGCCATGACCATTTATAAGATTGGTTTATAAGTACAAGGAGAAATAAGAAGATCCACAATTTACTGGCATAAGTGTGCTAGATACCATGTCTATCACCCAGATGAAACAGGAAGATACATGGTTTAATGACATGACCATATCAGATACCAGGTCCATCGCTAGAGGAAACAATGATATTCACAACATAGGAAATGTTTGTTTCCCGTACCATGTCTTAAGTGGAGCAATTTTAAAGAGATTTTAGTCAACTTTTAGATAAAACACACGCTAGAGACATCTTTCCAAAAGTTAGGATTAACTATCCAGAGGTTCTTAATCCATCAAAAAGTTAATTGTAATTTATTTTTAGTTAAAGAGTCAAGATCCAAACATCATCTCAACGAATCAAGTTGTTGGCTATAATCAAGACTGTTGAATATTGATTCAAAATTATTATTTTTATTAATTATGTGGCCATGTTTATTTAAATCTGTATCTTAGGAAAAATCTAGTTAGTTAGTTGTGTTTAGTAGTGGAATATTTTAGTTGTGAAGTTTGTGGAATAGTGGGTCTCCTAGTTGCTAGCATTTAGGAAGGTTAGTTTATTTCTATGTTTATTTAAAAAAGGCTGTCATTATTTTGAGTTTAATGAAGTTAAGTAAAAGTTTGGCTTTTATTATCTTTCTTTCTCTGTTTTTTTTCAACAAATTGGTATCAGAGCCTTTATCAGTCATAGGGCTGTATAAAAAATTGAGTGGAGAGAAAACAAGTGAGTCCTTTAGAAAATGGCCTCAAACACTTTTCCTTTAGCTTTACCTCCCATTTTCAATGGAAAAATTTACCAATTATGGGTTGTCAAAATGCAAACATATCTCCAATCTTTTGATTTATAGGATGTAGTTGAAAATGATAGTGAAGTTCCGCCATTGCCTCCTCATCCAACTGCAGCTCAACTTAAGAGTCATAATGAAGAAAAGGCCAAGAAGTTCAAAGCAAAAACTTGTCTTTATTCTTTAGTATCTGAGGTGATTTTCACTAGCATCATGGCTTGTGATACTCCAAAGGAGATATGGGATTCCCTAAAAGGTGAGTATTTGGGTTGTGAGAAAACAAAGTTGATGCAAGTTTTAAATATTAAGAGAGAATTTGAGATGCAAAGAATGAAGGAATCAAAAGGGGTCAAGGAATATGTTAACAAGCTTATCATAATTGTTAACAAAATTAGATTGTTTGTTGAAAATTTTCCAGACAATAAAATTGATGAAAAAATTCTTGTGACCTTGCTCGAGAAGTATAAGACAAAAATTTCCTCACTTGAAGATTCTAAGGATCTTTCAAAGATTACAGTTGCAGAATTAATCAATGTTTTGCAAGTTGTTGAGCAAAGAAGAGCCATAAGAGATGAGAAAACAACAGAAGGAGCCTTTATTGTTAGATCCCGTATTCGGAACCTAACTACTTATACATATTCCCTCAATACGTACACATGATTCCTTATGAACTCTTATAACCCGTTACCGAATATCCAATCTCTAATCCGAAAATCCCGATATAATTTTTTTTCATCTTAACTCCATTTTCATACTTAAAAACTTAGCTCGGTTCTTTAGAAGGTCCAAAGTTGCTTTCTAG
>JANZLF010000004.1:35163457-35185216 GCA_026546835.1 Erythroxylum foetidum
TAAAGAAACATAGAATAAGTCTTTTAGTGCATCAATACGAAACTATTTGCATGAAACATGGAGAAACTATAAATGAACTCTTCCAATGTTTCAACAATGTCATCACAGTGATAGAGATACTGATAAGCTTTTATTTGATGCATTATTGTAGGGAAATTGCGTAGTGCTTTGAGGTAAATAGTTGCTAAATTACTATTTTTATTTTATATTTGGATGTTAAGAGTTGTTTTGGAGAAAAGAAGTCAAAAGTGACTAAATTAGAAAAGATACCAGCGTCAGCCAAAAAAAAGATTAAACAAAAACAAGACCAAGGGACAAAATGCAGCAGAGGGCAACAGGTTCAGCAATTTTGAATAGAGAAAGAAAACGCTGGCATTTTTTGGAATAGAGGAAGAAAATGCTGCGCAGCCAAAAAGGAAGAGGGTGGAACGTATTTTAGAAAAAGCAGAAAAACAAGGCAGCCTCCAATTATTCAGCACATAACAACGCTGCCTCCATCAAACACGCACACAGACCCACGCGGTGTAGCTCCACCCACCAATAGAAGACCCACACACGCACGCAGCCTCCATTCAAGTCCCCAGGCACCACAACAACAATGCTGCCTCCATCCATTCACAGGAAGACAACGCAGCATCCATCTTTTTACAAAAAAAGATGCTATGCAACCCTCCAACAACGCAGCTTCCACACACAACCAACGCAGTCTCCACCAGCAACTACGCAGCCCTCCAACAACGCAGCTTCCACACACAACCAATGCAGTCCCCACCAGCAAAAGACAACGCAACTCCATTCATAAGAAACCACGCTACGCACAAGCAGAACAAACGCACACAACCTTCATTTATATTTGATTCCTTTATGAGTTTGTCTAGGATTTATGCTTTTGGATTGCTTGGCATGATGATTTGTGGCTAGAAATGTAGCATTCCACTCCTGCAAGATACGTGCCTGACATCTTAGGTGATATCCGAGTCCGTGCCCCGCGAGGATGGTGTGCTAGAACACTCAATCAGTTAAAACTCAATATAATTTTTTTTAAATCACAAAGATAGTATGTGGAAATCAATCATCAAATAGAGCCCATTTTATTCCGTAAACATTTTTCAAATCGTCAAAGTTTCGTTGATCAATAGGGCCCATTCCAGAAACAAAACGCTCATAATCATACTGTCAATACAACATGATTACATTCACATACGCATTGTATAATAATTTCAGAATACATTCCTTCGTACACAATTTGCAAAAAATACAATTAAGTAAGAAAATAAAGGAATACAATGCAAATGCGAACTGATCTCGACCTCTATCCCTTACTTGTATGCCGTAGGCATACTCCTGTTTGCCTAATGAGGTATTCTTCCGATCCTGAAAAATATTTGCAAATTTTGGGTGAGTTTTACGAACTCAGTGAGTGACCATCATTGATGGCTCGCCTAGTCATATAACACATAATTCACTTTCACATCAGTTCACATTTCACATTCAATGCAATTTAATCATCCATATTATGCATATGCAATGCATATGAGACCCACTTTCTATTTATTACTTTGTTGTGACAGAGTGTCTAAACTGTCCCATATAGGGCTCATTAAACATTGAGCCTGAGGCTCTGAATTACTTTTAAGCTCGAGACTATTTTTCACTCGTTGAGCTTTAAGCTCTGATCAGTGGCTACTCTGATCACAACTACCATTATATTTGATGCATTCATGAAATGAAATGCATCAATCACATATGATCACTTATTCACTTTCACATACCATCGGACTTTAGCTCGGTATTCAACATTTATGTTGAGAAACACTTTGTGATCATGCATTCATGTCTTAAAGCATTTAGTTCATCACATTCACATACAATTAACACATCAATATTACATTCAAGCATCAGAAAACTCGGACTTTCATTGTCCAGAATCACACAATCAATTTACATCTCATTCATAATCACTCAAGTCATAACATAAACGAAACAAACAATAAGGTAAGACCATTTAGGTCTACTCACCGTATGCTCAAAAATTCTATTACCTGGATAGTTTATCAATGTTTGGATGTTGACGTTCCAATTGTCCCACTAAATCGAATAACATTCACATGTATCACAATTTGCACAATTATAAGTGTTTAACAACGCACATGAAAGAAATGAATTATGTACAATGCATGTTCATGACAATCCCGGATATCTTTCTTTTAATTTCATTACGAAATTGTTCCCATATTAAAACTAATCTAAGTATAATTTATACTTAGGTTTATACCTCACTAAAATCATTAAAATCAAAATTCGTTTCTTATTGGCTTACTTTCAGATTTTTTCAAGACACTTTTTCGGGTCTACTGTTCACGTTAAATCAGAGTGTTGATATAATTTAGTCATACCCTCTTTTACAAAAATGTTCCTCTATGTCTTATGCTTCCATTGACAACAAAATCTCTCAATTTGGTTTAGTAATGTGAAAGTTAAACTCAAAATATTTTCGAACTGTTTTATTCAGAGACAACATCGTATACTCAACTTTCACCCAGAAATTGAAATTCTTAAAGTCAGATTCAGAATTTTATTTCTTCAGATGATTTGTAGCCCTATGTCTCTAGTTTGCTCCAAATCAAGAATCAAGCAATTTTAATAACTATAGAAAAAGATATGCCCACAATACTGAGTCATATTCATGGTAGAGAAAAGTTCATCGCGGCAAATTTCTCCAGAGAGGAATTCTCGTGTAAATTTCACAAGTTCGCTGCAGTGAAACCCAGAGTTGTCCGTGGAGAACTTTACCCGAAAGAAATCTAATTAAACCTTCATGTTTGCCGCAGAGAATTTCCAAAAGTTTGTCGTGGTGAACTTCCACAGATGCAAACCTAGTTTTTCAACTTCAGGTCAAATTTTGATACTCCTCTAGCCAGAATTTAAATTCGACTTCTTCGTGAAAAATGTAACCATATGTCTCTAGTTTACTACAAATTAAGAATCATCTCATTTGGATAACTAGAGAAAAAGATATGGCTAAAGAACTAAAGCATAATTAGATGGAAAATGTTACAACCAATATTTTTACAACACCCATTAAACATCATTCACTCACCCAATCCAACATTATGTCATTCCCTAATCTATTTTCGATGAAAACATCAAAGCAAGACATGAATCCATCCCCATTTCTCACCCACGTTTCATCATGAACCCATCCTTATATCATGAACATTTAACCTCTAGCTATCATCAAATCATATTTCATTCATCAATTCAAGAAGAACAAAGTTTAACTTACATGTTTAGCTCCAAAGCTCCTTCAAATCACCAAGAAACCCTAGCTCTCCAACATATACGATCTTCATTTTGAAGGTGGGTAGGCTAGGTTTTTCTTGTGGCAAACGAAAGAAATAACAAAATGGAAGTAGCAATTAATAGATGAAAGCAAGGTGTAACGTTGGTGATGGTCGATGGCAAAAAATCATGAAGAAGGAGAAGAAACTTGGAGAAAAAATGGAGAAGTTACGAAGAAGAAGAGAAAAGCAAGAGTTAAAAATGAAAGAAAAACCATTTACTTGGTCTTTCAAGTGAAAGGACCGTGAGAGAGAGGAGTGGTGAGTGGTAGTGACACTTGTCACTGCCACTTGTCACCTTCTCATGGTCCCATATGGACCCTTATTAAAAACTAGTCTATTTGATTTCAATTTCTAATCCGATTGTCTCACAATTTTAATTGGCACTTGTCAATAAATCCCAATGCCACATATTAAAATTTCAACTGCCATCTAACATTTATTTCTACCACTATTTATCAATTATTCTGCCACTTAACATTTTTCCTAGTCCAATATACCCTTAAAGTTTCCAGAAATTTCCTAAATTTCACAAAAAATTCTAAATAAGCAATATACTGTCCAAATTTTTTTTTCAATACAATCAAACCACAGTTCTCAATAATATCACATTACAATTCAATTATACGCGGAATGTCGATGAATGTATGTACAATCATTTTAATGTGTGCAAAAATCAATACACACGTGTGTATGCTAACCTTATGCATGAGCATTAAATGCATTTCTCTAAACTCTCATTGCTGTTTCTCAATTACACAAATCTAGGGTTCTACCCCTTTAGTATGAGAACGGGATGTTACAATTCTCCCCTTAATAAATTTTGTCCTCGAAATTCTTATCTGATTAATCAAAAAGATAGGGGTATTATTTCCTCATATACTCCTCTGTTTTCCATTTAACTTCATCACTCGAATACTTTCATCCAAATGACCATAGTCAATAGACTCACTAGGTCTTTCAATCACTTATTTTATCATTCACTATCTTAACTAGTTCCTTAATATCTCATATTATTCAAAATTTTCACTTTGCAAGCCGATAATACATCTTTGTCAGATCATATCATTATTTCTTAGCATATTCACATATCACATATTATGAATCTAAGACATCCTTTTATTAGTAACACTAACTCATAAATCCATGTTCCTACTATCACAATAGGTTCATATGGCACAATTTATGTTAAGCTTATTTTCCCCCTTTTTCCCAACCTGTTTACACCTTAATTGCTATCTAAGTACACCTTTGCAAGGTGATACTCTTTGAAGTATCTCATCTTTTGCTTGCTATTTTACATCCCTTCAATGTCAATACACTCAACTCTTATGTCTATCTCACAATATTTCACAACCTCGATGTTGATCCATATAACTCTTTTATCTTTCTTGAATCACTTAATTTCTATTACAGATTCATTTCACTCATCAATAGTATCTCGAATCAATTATGATTTTTTACCATTCTTAGGCCCTCTTTATCTCAATGTAAGGGTGAATGACCCCTTTTTTTTCATGCAACACCTCATATATTATTTTAATTATGTCACTATGATAACAGTTGTTATGTCGATAGTCAATCAGAACTATACATCAATCTCATATTCCTATGAACTCCAAAATATAAGCTTTAAACATATCCCCAACATTTAGGACTGTTGGTAATTCAAACATTCAGTCACTTATTTCTACATCCTTAACAGTTAAATACTATTTTGACGTATTCCTACTGGGATGTATAGCTTAGGTTGTTACTCACGCACTCTCTAACCACATCTTTGCTCAATCATCTATATGGGGTACACATCCTTTTCATTTTAATCATAACGTAACATTTTTTTCTATTCGGACTCAAAATTCATATTCAATTTTTAATTCCTCAGTTTAGACTTTTCTGAACTTTCTACATAAAACTGCTCTTCAATTCAATAACTAGAAGTACTTTATTTTGCCCAAATTCTATGCTTTTTATTTCGTTAGATTTGGTGACCCCAATATCTGAATTCATGCTTCACTGCTATTGGAATTTTTTTTACATTAGATACGACACTAGCTTTACAGAATAATATTCATTTATACAATCATAATATGTAAGTAACTCTATTCATTGTCTTGGTTTTATATTCAATCCTTTCATATTCAATAATTACCTCATACTTAAATGATTTATACATTCCCGAAATGTCTCTGCACATCTAATGTCTCCAACCTCTTAAAGAAATTACTATTATAGCAACTCTAAACTATGTATCAAAATCATCTCATAAGACTTTAATTGTCTCTATGCATACAAAATCACTTTATACTGTTACAATAGATTGTATCTTAATTTTCGACATGAAACTTCATTATATACTATATAATCTCTAAATCCAAATGGCATAATTAAGATTGAGGTTCAAGTTCTTCAAAATTCTTTTTACATTCATCATTCATACGGTTTACACATTTTTCCTCAAACATTTTTTTTTGTCAAAGGATAAGATCAGTAAAAACCCCTTAGCAGTTCCTGGTAGTATCCAATATACAGCTAGTTCTAAAGAACTCTGAATCTCTCATATATTCCTTATAGTTTCTCACTTTATCATCACCTCTACTTTCTTTGGGTCTCCCAATAAGCCATGTTCATATATTATACCACCCACATTTTATTTGATCAAGCTAAGATTCACTCTTATTAAACTTGGCATGTAATTGTTCCTACCTCCGCGATATGTAAGATTAATCTCAATTTTCAAAGTATTCGCTCCATCTTTCGAATACACTCCAATTATCCTCTATGATCATAGTCACTAATTGATCTAATTTTGCTTAGAACACTTTAATTCTTCAATACCATACTACTATCGAGGCATTGTTAACTCCAATAGATCTAACCCTAATTCCCTTGTGCCCATAATTAGTTCTCGTAATTTCTTAAATAAGTAATGCCTCAAATGAGGTAATATTATCACATGTTATTTTCAGTCTCCCAATTGACTTCTTTTCTTGAATGATTTTTCTCCTTTCATTGGATTTCCTCTAATTTCACATTGACTTATTCTAATGTATATTCATTCATACTAGTTTCTCCACACATTTCAATTTATTTGCAATCATAACTTCCTATGTTGGTAACACTTTCATCAGATGTAATTTGTATCTCCTAATTCATGAATCCACTAGCGTAATTAGATACTTTACATCAAACCAAATGCATACACTCTCGGTACCATATTCTACATCTTATGCTTATGTCTCTGTTAGGAATAGGACTCCAATATTCACTTTTAATTCATTAAGTACTCATTTCTGATTTGTTCCTTCATTAATCATTCTTAAATTGAATCATCTAGTTTATTGAACCTATGTTAATGAAATTCTTCTTTTGAAGAAGATTTTTTGATACTATCCTCGATATTGCTCATGAAATCCTTATCAATCAACTATTTTTCATAATTACTTATCCGTTATTCTTAGTACCTCAAAAGATCAATTTATGCCATAACTTATGTGATCAAAACATCCTCGATAATAAGGCTCAGTGAGGCATTAAGCAATTTCATTTACTCTAACACCTTGATATATACGATCCAAAATCATTACATCTTATATAAAGATGTATTTATGTCCTTTAAGACAATTCAACAATTAATAACTTATATTTAGGATACCTTAATCTCGTTTGATTCAGGACAACAATTTTCCTTCTTTTATCTTTCCTCGATCGTGCCACAATCATGCCCTTCTTCTTTTTCACAAAATTCATCACCCATAGTAACATGATAAATAACCTCAATCTATCATCTATTGATCACTACTAGCACTTTCATGTATTAATATAATTCATCTTAGACTTTGAACTATGGGAACTATGGCTAACAATATTCAATAATTCTTCGATTGCTTCCTATATTATCCCACACATATAATACATATATGCCCAATATTCTCACTTATCATGATAATCCCACTATATTCTCAACTTTCACCCAGAAATTGAAACTATTAAAGTCAGATTCAGAATTTTATTTCTTCAGATGATTTGTATTCCTGTGTCTCTAGTTTACTCCAAATCAAGAATCATTCAATTTGGATAATTATAGAAAAAGACATGCCCAAAATACTGAGATATATTCAGGGCAGAGAAAAGTTCGCCACGGCGAACTTCTCCAGAGAGGAATTCTCGCATAATTTTCACAAGTTCGTCGTGGTGAAACCCAGAGTTGACTGTGGAGAACTTTACCTGAAAGAAATCCTAATTAAAGCCTTCATGTTTGCGGCAGCGAATTTCCAAAAGTTTGCCACGGTGAACTTCCACAAATGCAAACCTAATTTTTCAACTTCAGGTCAGATTTTGATACTCCTCTAGCCAGAATTTAAATTCGACTTCTCAATGAAAAATGTAACCATATGTCTCTAGTTTACTACAAATTAAGAATCATCTCATTTGGATAACTAAAGAAAACAATATGGCTAAAGGACTGAAGCATAATCAGATGGAAAATGTTACAGCCAACATTTTTACGACACCCATTAAACATCATTCACTCACCCAATCCAACATTATGTCATTCCTTAATCTATTTGCAATCTATCCCCATTTCTCATCCACGTTTCATCATGAACCCGTCCTTATATCATGAACATTTAACCTCTAACTATCATCAAATCATATTTCATTAATCGATTCAAGAAGAACAAAGTTTAACTTACACATTTAGCTCCAAAGCTCCTTCAAATCACCAAGAAACCCTAGCTCTCCAACATTTACGATCTTTATTTTGAAGGTGGGTAGGCTAGGTTTTTCTTGTGGCAAACGGATATAATAACAAAATGAAAGTAGAAATTAATAGATGAAAGCAAGGTGTAACATTAGTGATGGTTGGTGGCAAAAAATCATGAAGAAGGAGAAGAAACTTGGAGAAAAAATGGAGAATTACGAAGAAGAAGAGAAAAGCAAGAGTTAAAAATGAAAGAAAAACCATTTACTTGGTCTTTCAAGTGAAGGGACCGTGAGAGAGAGGAGTGGTAAGTGGTAGTGACACTTGTCACTGCCACTTGTCACCTTCTCAAGATCCCATATGGACCCTTATTAAAAACTAGTCTATTTGTCTCCAATTTCTAATCCAACTGTCTCCCAATCTTAATTGGAACTTGTCAATAAATCCCAACGTCACATATTAAAATTTCTACTGCCATCTAACATTTATTTCTACCACTATTTATCAATTATTCTGCCACTTAACACTTTTCCTTGTCCAATATACCCTTAAAGTTTTCAGAAATTTCCTAAATTTCACCAAAAATTGTAAATCAACAATGTACTCTCCAAACAAATTTTCAATACAATCAAACCACAATTCTTAATAATATCACATTATATTTTAATTATATTCGGAATGTCGATGAATGCATGTATAAACATTTTAATGTCTGCAAAAATCAATATTCACATGTGTATGCTAACCTTAAGCATGAGTATGAAATGCATTTCTCTAAACTCTCATTGCTATTTCTCAATTACACAAATCTAGGGTTCTACCCCTTTAGTATAAGAACGAGATGTTACAAGAACCTTAATTTCTCTTGGGGATTTGATATTTTGATGATGCTTTAATATTGACTTTTGCTGGAATTCATGATTGAATATTTATATGCTTGTTGATTTTCCTTGGGTTTAATTGTTCTTATGTTGGATTATTGGAAGTTTGCTTGGTATAAATTCACCTTTGAAAAAAGGGAGGCTTTTGTTAGAAGATTGAAGGAATTTCTTCTAGGATTTTCTTACTGAGTGATGTCTAGAGTGTATAAATTAATTCACCTTTGGGAGAAGGGGATTAATTACTCTTAAAATTCACATGCAAGGTAAGGATTGTTCATTTGTGGAGGATAGCTAATTCAATATCAAGGTTGGCAAAAATATCAATCCCTAAGAGAAATTCATTCCCTATTGACGTTAATACTTTTAATTAATCAATTGTTGCACTCTTTTCTTGATTAGTTATTGCATAGATTTGTCATATTCATAGTTATTTTGGCTGCATTAAAATGGGTAGTGCTTAGAAATTTCTTTGAGTTTTTAATAATTCTTTACATTGCTTTTAATTTTCCAAAATTTCACCCAACCCATTTTCAAACACTGTTAGTTAGCATAGATTTGAATTTTCTCTTAACCCCTGTGGACACGACTTAGTTCTTACCGATTTATTACTCACTTCGATAACTGTACACTTGCGATTCCCGTATATATTGCCTTAAAGAAATTAGGAAAGGTTTATCTTAATGATAAGCTTGTAACAAAGATTCTAAGGTCACTACCAAAGAAATGGAGACCTAAGGTGACAAATCTAGAAATTGCAAAAGATCTCGACACTATTTCTCTCGATTGGTTAAGAGGAAACTTGATGATCTATGAAGTCGAGCTTGGAGGAGATGAAAGATCTTCATATAGAAGAGGAATAGCACTAAACACAGCTGATGAATCAAATACATCAAACAATGATGAAAGCGACTTTGAGTTACAAATAGGTGGAGATGACAAATTCAATTTCATGGTTAGATAATATACGCGCTTCTAGAAAAAGAAGCTAATGAAGAAAATAGATGGAAACAAGAAAATTGCAAATAACATATTCCTATCTAAAGGTAGTAGCAGCATTAGCAATTCGCAAAATAATCAAATTATATGCTATCACTGCAAGAAACCTGGACACACAAGACCAAAATGACCTCTTCTTCAAAAGGATAAAATAGAGAAAAAAAACCCATAATGCAAGCTATAAGTATAGCCTAGTCAGATGAGGATTTGAAAATTTTGAAGAAAAAGAACCTCAAGAAGTCAACAATGTTTGCTTTATGGTTGAATCAGGAGACGATGAGGTGTATAATTCTGACTCTAATATTGAAATTAATTCATTATGAGATGCATATCATGAACTGTATGATCAGTATAAAAAATTAACATTTTAGTATTTCAAAAAGGTTAAGAAGTCAAAAAATAATGATGCATCTTTGACGAATAAGATTAAATCTGAGAATAAGAAGTTGTTGTCTAAAATTATGTCTCTTAAAAGGAAAATAAGCAAAAGGTTTCAAAAAAGAAATTATTGGAATAAAAGGTAAATCAGTTAGAGAATGCATTGCTTGAAAGTAATTATGTTGAGGTAAAATAATTGGAAGAAAAAGTTGCTATTCTAGAACTTGAGAAAGAAAATTTTGCTAAAAAAATCATTTCTCTCGGAAAGGATTTCACCAATTTTGTTGATGGAAGGACAATCTTGATACATTACTTGGGAATGGTAAAGGTGTTTTTGATAAGGCTGGGATAGGATATAATGAAAATAATAATATTAGGTCATACGAGATTTTCTTTATTAAATCCAGTAGTAGCCATAATCAAAACAACAAAAACCTATTAAATAGAAAAAATTACAATATTTCTCATTCATCTGTTTTATGCAATTACTGTGGTAGAGATGGTCATATTATTCATTCCTGTAACTTTCAAAAAATGAAGAAATTATCTCAAATGCATACTTGGAGACTAAAAGGTCAAACTAATAACCTGAAAGGACCTAGAAAAATTTTGCTATCTAAAATGAGATAAAGAGAAAATTATTGGATAGTTGATAGTAGTTGCTCGAGACACGTGACAGGTGAAATATAACATTTCAACTATATTGAAAGGAAAGATGGAGGTAATGTTGTCTTTGCCGATAAAAAACAAGGCACAAGTCACTAGAATTGGTAAAATTGGTGACTCTAATTATGCTTCTATCGATAATATTCTTTATATTGATGGATTGAAACATAACTTGTGAAGTGTAAGTCAATTATATGATAAGGGTTATAGAGTCACTTTCTATACATCCTATTGTGAAATTATTGATAATCTTAATGACAACATTGTATTTGATGGTCCTAGAAATCATAATATATATTTTGCTTAATTGGAAGACATGTCTTCACAAAATGTTAAATGTTTTATTTCACTAGAAAAGGATTCTTTTATTTAGCATAGAAGATTTGGACATGCTAGCATGAGCATTCTATCAAAATTATCCAAAAATGAGTTATTAAGAAGACTACCCAACTTGAAGTTTGAGAATAATTAGGTTTATGAAGCTTGTTTAAAAGGAAAACAAATCAAAAGAAGCTTTTCTCCTAAAAATATCATCTCTACTAACCAACCGGTTGAACTTGTACATATGGATTTCTTTGGTCCTACTAGGACTCAAAACTTTAGTGGTAAACACTATAGATAGTAGATGATTATTGTAGACTTACATAAGTTTATTTTCTATCAAATAAGGAAGATACTTTTGAAGTTTTTGAGAAGTTTTGTAGAAAATTTCAGATTGAAAAAGGGTATTAAATTATATCTTTTCGAAGCGATCATGGAAGAGAATTTAATAACAAAAAATTTGAAGATTTCTATAATGAAAATGGTATAACTCATAAATTTTCATGCCTAAGGACTCCTTAGCAGAATGGAGTTGTTGAGAGAAAGAATAGGACTCTCATTGTTATGGCCAGAACAATGTTGTGTGAATGTGGTCTATCTTATGCTTACTAGGCAAAAGTTGTATCTATTGCTTGTTACATACTTAACAGTTACCTTATAAGACCTATTCTCAAAAATACCCTTTATGAGTTGTGGAAAGGAAGAAAATTGAATGTTGCTTACTTTCAAGCATTTGACTGTAAGTGTTTTGTTTTAAATAATGGAAAGGAAAACCTTAGAAAATTTGATGCAAGATAATATGAAACTATTTTTCTGGGTTATAGTACTACCAGCAAAGGATTTAAAGTTTATAATAAAAGAACAAAGAGGATAGAAGAACCAATACATGTGGTATTTGATGAAGCACTACCCGTGACAACAATAGCTGATTTAGATGATGAAGAGCATCCTTCGGTTCTTAAAAAAACATCGCAGACTCAAACAACACCTATAGTATCTTCAGAATCACAAGACCAAGAAGGTTCTTCTAAAGCTAGGACGAAGCAGACTCCTTCATCTCAATAGGAGTCTATGCAATGAAGAACACCGAGAGAATCGAGAGGTCAAAATACACATCAGTACATTCTAGGAGACCTCTTCTGAAAGTATAAGAACTAGATCATCCTTCAAAAACAACTATGTTGCCTTCATTTCACAATTAGAACCAAAGACAGTTGAAGAGGTTCTTCCTGATGAAAATTAGGTCTCAATGATGAAAGACAAACTAAATCAGTTTGACAAAAATAAAGTTTGGAATATAGTACCTCGTCCACAAAACAAGTCAATCATTGGAACATGTTGGGTTCTTCAAAACAAACTTGACGAAAATGGTAAGGTGGTAGGAAACAAAGCTAGACTTGTAGCTTAAGGTTATAATCAACAAAAGGTATTGATTTTGATGAGACTTATGTACCTATTACTATATTATAATAGATTAGAATTTTACTTGCCTTTGCATGCCATATAAATTTTAAATTATTCCAAATGGATGTTAAAAGTGCCCTCTTTAATGGATATATTAACGAAGAAGTGTTTGTTAAGCAACCTCCAAGTTTTGAAGATGAAAACCATCCTGATTACGTGATGAAGTTGACTAAAACTTTGTATGGTTTAAAGTACGCTCTTCGAGCATATTATGATAGGTTAAGTAACTTTCTGCTTAAGAATAACTTCAAAAGAAGAAAGATAGATAAAACCTTATTTATTAATAAAAGGGAAAATGATTTACTCATAGTGCAAATATATGTTGATGACTTAATGTTTGGTGCTACTAATTAACCCTTCTGTGAAGAATTCTCAACTTTAATATAGGGGGAGTTTGAAATGAGTATGATGGGAGGACTATCTTTCATTCTTAGGTTGCAAATTAGGCAAATAAAAAATGGAATCTTCATTAGTCAAGACAAATACACAAAGGAACTTATTAAGAAATATCATTTTGAGAATGCCAAACTGATAGTTTCTCCTATGTATTCTATAACTAAATTTGATAAGGATGAAGAAGGCAAAGCTACGGATGAGATAAAGTATAGAGGAATAATTAGATCACTACTATATCTCAGAAGCTCAAGACCATACATTATGCTTAGTATGTGTCTTTGCGTATGCTTTCAATCAAATCTAAAATAAAGCCACCACATTCAAATAGTCAAGAGGAACTTATGTCATCTTATCGAAACTATCAACTTTGTATTATGGTATCCAAAAACTGATTTATTTAACATAGTTAGCTATTGTGATGTAGATTATGTAGATGGTAAAATCGATAGGAAAAGCACAAATGGACACTGTCAATTTCTTTGAGGATGTCTAGTTCATTAGCCTTGCAAAAAACAAAATTGCACAGTGCTTTCTACAACTGAAGCATAATATATAGCAGCTGCCAATTGTTGTGCTCAAATATTATAGATGAAACATCAACTCCATGACTTTTCTCTTAACTTTGATCATATTCCTATACTATGTGACAATACAATTGCAATAAATCTTTCTAAGAATCATGTGCATCATTCTAGGACTAAGCATATAGAAATCAAACATCATTTTCTTAGAGATCATGTTTTAGAAGAAACCATTGATCTTTTGCACTTTAAAATTGAAAATCAAGTAGCTAATATCTTTACTAATCCACTTTATGAAGATAGATTTTGTGCGTTAAGAAAAGATCATGGTATGTGAAGATTATCTGATATTAACTCCATATTAAGATTTTATGCTACTTTTCCTTGCAAATATTAGCAAGCTCATTCTAATATATTTTTATAGCAGTCTCCTCTTAGTTTATAAGACCCCTCTTAGTTTAGAAGGCTTCTTTCAGTTTCATAAGGTAGAAATGTGTGGGCAGATTGATAACATACAAAATAAAATTCTTGACATGTAGATTCTACTTCGAATTTTTTTAATCTCTTAAATAGCTTTATCATTATTTTTGCTTGGTTTATTTTACATGCTTGTGCTATATTTTGACTTTTTGGTTATTACCCCTTTAATTTTTGATAACGACAATGGGGGAGTGTTAATGATATACTCTCTTTTGATGATATATATATGATATACTTTTTCTAATTGTGGAAATATTGTTGAACTAAATCTGTGAGGTTTAAATTTGTGATATGCATAAACGATAGGCTCTTATCGTAAGAAAGACTCCTTCTAATCATGATCGTGAGTAAGAACATATACAGTATACATGTATCTTTCAAAATCTTTTATTATAATTTGAATTTTGAAAATATTTTTGTTATTGCTTGTCATCATCAAAAATGGGGAGATTGTTAGCTCAAGGTTAGTTATTAAAGATTTTGATGATAACTATGTAATATTTCAAAATTCAAATCAGATTTATTTCCTTTTGTTAGTAACGATGAAATTATTAAAAGAAAATAAAATCATAGGAAAATTGCCTTTTTTCTTTTAGGAACCTTTTTAATGAACTTACCTTATTAGAAATGATTCCACAACATCTAAAAGGATCTTACTAATTTGAACAATCAGCTCCAAGATTTTTAACAAAGCTTTTCTCTTAATGTCTGAATATTGGAAGATTCCAACATAGATGATATTAAAGATTCATTAGATACAAAGTTAACTCAAAATAGAAATGAAGCAATGACCAGTTGAAGAAAATGCCAACTTAAGGAAGAGTCATTGCATTTGTGAAAACACGCAGATTTGTGAAATACTTCAACAGCATCAATATTCATAGAAGTTATCTCTATATCAAACTCCTTGTTCCTTAGAAAGTGAAATCACTCTACTGAGAGATATTGCTAAACCCTTTATACATTTTTTGTTTAGAGCTTGTAGAAGCTTATTAAACACTACGAATGAGAAGGTTGAAGAACCTTGAAAAATATGTACTTGTGAGCTTGGGGAGGCTCGTGAAAATTTACTACTTGTAGTTTTATAGTCAAATGCTCAATTCGAATACTTAGGAACTGGACGTAGGCTTTGTTATAAGTCAAACCAATATAAATTGACTGTGTCACTCTCTCTCTCTCTCTTAACTTTTTGCATTATAATGTGTGTGCTTAATTTACAAGAGACTCCTTCACTTTTGGAATAGGCTCCTTCTATTTTAATATTGCAAGAGGTTTCTTTCGTTAATAGGCTCTTTTCACTTTTAACATTAATAGGCTCCTTTCATTTTTTAAATGTTAATAGAATCCTTTCATTTTTAACAAGCTCCTTCTATTTATAGTCTTTTTTGTTGACATTTAGTAGGTTCTTATCATTTACACGAATTGATAGTAACTTACAAATTTTTTAAGTCACACACAATTTACCTCCCTCTTGTGTGTGTTTACTTTATTACTCTAGATTGTAATCTGAAGCTAAACTGATTACAAACATATCCAACAAAGATGCAAGGTATCGACTTTGATTCCAGCTTTTTTCTCTAGTCCTTAAGTACATGTCTAAATACCTTGCTGCCAATAACTCTCAAATGATGATATGTGAGATCTTTACCAGTCTACACTCTCTTGAGACTCTTAAAATGAGGGAGTTTGATTAATTAGGTAGAGTGCAGTTTGGACTGCTTCACCCTAAAATGTCTTTGGTGATATAGACATTATAAATATATAACAAATCTTCTCCATAATGGTTCTATTCATCCTCTTGGCAATACCATTATATTGTAGAGTCTCAAGTTTTGTCTGTTCATGTTTAATGTCATGCAATGTACAATAATCTTCAAACACCTTGGAATTATACTCAGCACAATTACCTGTAAGCTTCCCTTTTTAATGTGACATGAAACTTTTAGAAAGTTTCAAATACTTGACTCTTATAGTTTAACATGTACACCTAAGTCTTCCTCGAAGCATCATCAACAAATGTAACAAATATTTGTTACCTTCTAGTGACTCCTCTTCAATAGGACCATAGAAATTTGAATACCCAACTCCAATATCTTCACCTTCTTTGTAGATCTTCTCATTGAAGAGACTTTATCATTTTTTTCTAACCAAGCAATGATCACAAGGATTAAGTAGTAGTGATTTCTTAACTAGGATAAAGTATTTACTAGCCAACATCTTTAATTAATTATTACTCATCTGTCCCAATTGTTAATACCACAAATTTAAAGAAGTTTCCTTTTTGATTGTGTATACTTCTCTACCACCATACACCTTTAAGTGTGTCTTATACAGTGAGCAATATAACTCTCCTTGGGCAACAATCATTGCGCCTTTGGATAGTTTCCAGTTTTTATCCCCAAAAGTATGCTAAAATTATTCTTAATATAAATGGTTTGTGGATAATAGGTGTAACCTTAGATCAGGGATGTGTTGTATGTCTCTCAAGGTCAGTAAGCATACAACATTTGTTTGAACTCCAATATCATCCATATCGATAATCTTGACAGAACTTTAATTTTCTATCTTTACACTCCCAAAATCTCCACTCTTATAGTTTGAGAAGTACTCCATCTTTGAAATACAATGATAAGATGCTCCTGTATCAATTAGTTATTTACAAACATGGAAGCATTCACTTGTTGTACAAACTAAGACACCTCATCATCCATGCTTTAAGCTGTTGCTATTGTATTTTTATCACCACCATCATTTTGATGATCTTACTTTTTCTTATCATTCTTCCATTTATATTAGAAACTCTTAATGTGTTATAACTTATCGCAATACTAGCATATTTTCACGTCTTTGTCACCTCTGGACTTTGAACAATTCTTAGATTTGTCATGACCTTTGGGACCACTACTCTTGTTCCTTCCCCTTCTTTCCATTGAAATTCTGCACATTGTCAACTCCCATCTCCTTTTTTTTTTCAGATTTCTTCAATGAACATACTTTTCTTGATTACATCCAAAGAGAGTATGCCTTCAGGAGCTTAATTACTAATCATCACCATCAGCATCTCCCAACTATCCGATAACAAACTCAATAGGACCAAGACTTAAAGCTCATCATCAAGAATGATCTTCATTATAGTAAGCTTGTTGATTATATCCTGAAAATCACTTGGATGCTTCGATACTGATATCCTAGCTTTCAACTGTAAGCTTACAAGCCTCTTAATCAGAGAGACCTTGTTATGAGCCGTCTTCCTTTTATACAAATCTTCTAGTTTCTTTCATAACTCAAAAGGATATGCTTCTTGAGAGACGTGGTTGCATATACTGATATCAATTCACTGTCTAATAATGCTTAGAGTTTTTCATTTCATCTTTTTCCATTCTCTATCTGATGTCTTTCTAGGTTTTAAAGGATCATCATCTTTCATACCTTTATTTACATAAATCTAATCAATGAGATCCTTGCAATATCAAAGATCTTACATTACGAGCCTCCAAATCGAGCAATTTGATGATGTTAACTTGATCATAGAGTTGTTTTCACCTTCCATTACAATGACTTTGATACTACTTGTTGGGAACAATAACATAACTCTCTAAATATCAACCAAATATCAATAACAAAAGTACTCTTCAACTTGTATTAGCACGTCAGTATGAGAATAAGAAACTTAACGATGAAACAAACATCAAGATTTATGTGAAAAACCCTCAAGTTTAAAGGGAACAAAGCACAGGCCAAACCAACAAGCAAATCCACTAAACTCAATAAGGATTTACAAAAGTTGATCTCTCACCCTACAACAAGAAGTTGTCTCACAAAATTTCAAGATTGAAATTAAAGTTGATGAAATACTCATCAAATACTTAAACCAATCCCAAAAATAATAAAAAGGATGATAATACAACACCACTTGTCATGTCTCTATTTTTCGTCACTTTTGAACATTATGGTCACATGATCATAAAAAATCTACGTATTTTTCTCTTTCATATCACAAAATAGGTTTTTTTTACACCTTACACGATCACTTACACAATCGAGTAAGTGATCATGTATCTTTGATACCGCCTCAATCGTAGCTGTACACGGTCACACGCACACGACCGTGTATGTCATTCACATGGACATGTATACAACTATGCATGTCTTCACTCTTTACACGCTCCTTCGTATGGTTTCAAAGACTTACATAATTGGTCCATACGGTCGTGTAAGTCAAAACACATGCGTGTGTCACTCTAATGGGACGTGTGTGTTTACATAGTTCATTCACATGGTCGTGTATGACATTGGAGTGTAGCACTTTATACGATTGTGTCTCTCTTCAAAAGAGTTTCATTCATCTTATCTTCGCTTATTCATCATTCCTATGAGACATAAAAGTTTCTAGGATCACCGAAAGTCTCAAAATAGGGCTAAACACTAGAAGCTTTTGGCAAAATAGAGTTTTATACACAAATTTATGTTTGATACAAAAGTTTAAGTTGTTGAGTGACATCTTAAAAATAAGTTAAATACTATTTTAATATAAATATTTATATCTATAAGCAAATTTATGTTTGATACAAAAAGTTTAAATTGTTGGCAAATCTAAAATTAAGTTAAAATATTATTCTAATATAATTGTTTGTAAACTCCCGAGTGAGAATAAAGACTTAAAAAATTTAAATTATTAGATTAACATTAGAGTTTGATTAAAATATGATCCTATTTAAATGAGGTAATGAAAATTAAATTCAATCGAAAACTTTGTGATATTAATAATGCTCATACTATAAAAAAATGATTTTTGATTAAAACATTTATATGGTGAATGAAGCTTAAAGAATGCTCTATAGAACTCGAGGAGGGCTCGCATAAAATAATATTTCAACAACCCGACTGCCTCACCAAAATGGAAACAGACTGTACGGAAGCCCTTGAGATGTTCTGTACCCAATAATCCTATACCCCTGTGCCATTTGCATCCAAGCCATTCATTGATTGTGAATAGCTTGGATGCAAAGGACACAAGCATCGAAATACGATAGGTGCTCACGGTGTGGACCGGTCATCTCCATGCATGTGGTTATTATGAAGTGAAGTCAGTCTGATGGACAGATTTTCCAGGTGTTTCACGTTGGATATCTAACTCTTCATCTATGAAAATGATTTGGCCAGGCAATCGGGAACAGAGCAATAGGTTCCGAGACAATCGGGTATAGAGAAATAGGTCATTTGATAGTAGTCTAACTATCAAGCGAAACAGTCATTTTCATAGATGAAGAGTCACCTTTTGTGACGTATCTCTGCCAGACATCTATCATGTGAGATAATCAATGGGAAACAACTGAAACGTATGTCCATCAGACTGACTTCACTTCACAATAACGACATGCATGGAGATTGGAGATGACCAGTCCACATAAATGAACGGCTCATCACATGCAACGAGACAGAGAGTGGGGACAAAGGAACGGGACCAGAGGAAAGAGACAAATGTATAGTTTTAGGAAAGAGACAAATGTGAGTTCTCTCTTTTTCGGTAAATGACCCCAAGCCAGATTTCAGGGTTACTAGCAATTGTCTCTCCATTCATGATAGAACTGAAATGGTCAATTTCTAATTGGATACATGTTTGCAATTAAGATATACACATTAGCCATTACTCTAGGGTGAGGGAAATTAAAAAAAGTACAATATAAATTTTTATCCAAAAAATTTTATGAATGTTTTTCTTGGCAAATAGTTGCAAGAATAATGATGACGAGTGCAACGATATTATACTAAAAAAGATAAAATCAGTAATATATTTTAAGGATAAAAAATTAAACGTTTAGTGAGATTTTATTTTATTTTTCTAAGAACCATTTTTCTAGTTTAAAATTATTTATAATAACAAAATTTGAATTTATAATTGTTTTTAAGTCTTTGTTAAATTATTTTAATGTACATTATTATTTATTTTTTGCAAAAGCGGATTTAATTTCAAGATATTAAATTTATGCGGCTAATATCTAAATTTTATTTTGTTTGCAATAATTAGTATGACAATTGAGGTGTCTATTTTGATTTCAAAGTTGGTGATTCTCAAGTAAGAAAAAGGTTGTCATAAATTGTAGAAGACAATAAAATTCCACAAGAGCTGAATGATTTGTTAAGAAAATTATATTCTGGTAGATTATCCAAGCGAAAATAGAATAAAAATTCTTGTTTATTAAAATAAAAAGAGATTAATTACATTTTAAGCAATCAATTTGTGTTGGAAATATATAAAAATTAGAAGTGGCTCAGACCATGTCTGCAACTAGCCGACAACCAAACTCAAATAATTCAGATCTAAGGTGCTTGTTGGGTTAAGTTCATTTTCTGAATGGCTACACAAGACGACAACAGGACAAGCATTGCAGGCCTATAATATACATTATTTTGTCAACGCAAATCACACCTGATGGAGAAGTTTGTGGCAATCTTCCAAAAAAACTCAATACATATATATAATATACATTATTTTGTCAACTCAAATCACACCTGATGGAGAAGTTTGTGGCAATCTTCCGAAAAAACTCAATCTATTTGTAGGGTCATGTTAGATTTTGCATATGGTGATGGAACGTGAAAATATCAAAATTTCTTCATTCAAGATAATTGTTAGATAAAATACATATATATAATAATACATTATTTTGTCAACTTAAATCAAACCTGATGGAGAAGTTTGTGGTAATCTTCCGATCGAAAAAACTCAATACATATATATAATATACATTATTTTGTCAACTCAAATCACACCTGATGTAGAAGTTTATGGCAATCTTCCGAAAAAAACTCAATAACAAGAGGGGCAATTTGAAGAATCGCAAATGTAGGGAAAATAAAAAAAATACAATATTATATTTATTTATTGTATTTAACAAACATATTAATAATAATAACAGATAAAATAAATATTTGAAATGTGAAGATTAATCAATATAAAACTTAAAAATTACGAAGTTTGTATGCGTTCTATTCTAAATAATATGTCCCCTTGTCAATATTTGACGTGACTATAGGTAATTTAAAAAATTCTTTATTTAACTATGAAAACGTAATTTTTTTAGGCCCTGTTTGTGTTCACTTTCTTTTCTCATTTCTTGTTACGGTTTGTTTAAAAATTAAAATTTCGGCATAAATCACGTTTGGTTAATATCGTTTTATTACGCTGTTTTTAAAAATAAAAAAACTGCAACCCTTCGACGAAAACGAAAAAATCACGTTTCCGTGATTTTTCACAACAAAAAATACCACGCTTCTCTTTCTTTCTGCGCTACATCTTCATCCGCTATCTACTCAATATGACTTTATCGTTTTTCGTTCACAAGCTTCATCTTTAAAATAAATAATGGCCAAATATTCAATGCACTGTTAAAGCATTAAATGCCTCTCTGCAAGGTGTATTCATGCATTAAATGGAAAGTTGAAATAGTAAATACATTTGCAAAGATGAAATACAATTACGTGCCTTGCAATTCTTAAAGTGTATTCCTAGTTTTAGTGCTATCACATGATTTTATTATCTTAATGTAATATCTCTTTTTAATGTAAAAAATCGATATTTTTTAAGTGTGGAATATAATATATTATTT
>JANZLF010000004.1:35248293-35260862 GCA_026546835.1 Erythroxylum foetidum
TTTTTGTATAGATTATAATATAAATAAAACTAATATTAAAAATAAATATTAAAACATATAAAAAATCAAATAATATTATATAAATATCAAAATAAATATAAAGATGTGTTTGTAAGAATTGTGAGAATTATGTGTAAAACATAAAGATAAATGAAACTAAAAAAATAGGTTCATTAATTGATTTGATAAATCTACCTAAAAATTGATTTTTTTAAAAGTTTCAAATTTAAACTTCTTAAAAAAGTTGTATTTTAACTTCTAAAAAAATTATTTATGTGAAAAAAGTGATTTTAAATTTTATAATCAATCACCCAAATTTTTTAAAAATAACTTTTGTAATGAAAAAAAAAACTTATTTACTCTCTCTAAACTGAAATAAACAGGCACTTAATTTGCTTGTATCTACCCGCATACAAGCCTCCACCGGTCAGAACTCAGAAGATCTCCCTCCCCTGTCGCAATCAAATAAATTAGAATTAATTCACATCAGAAAGACAAAGCAAAAGCAAAAACATGAAGCACCTATCTGTTTTAACAGTGGGTAAGTTCAATTTTCCAGCAACTAGAGTACACATTGCTATCCTCACCCACCATAAGACTGACCAATAGAATCCCCATTTCCACCGATAAGTCAATACGGAGAGTCAAAACTCGCAATACAAATGGCCAGAACACCGTTCTATTTGTACATTGACTACTTTCATATTGTATATCAATCCTAATTCTACAAGCCATGAAGAGAGACGTTAAACGTACTGAATCTTGTAAATAATAAACCATCAGACCGACAAATCAGAATCATAACTAGGGAATATCAATATTCTTTTATAGTGGTTGTTTTTCCCATAAATATCATCTTACTGTCTAGTAAGAAAACTCAAATTTGTACGCTGCAAAACAAAACAAGCACAACTTTGATAATGGATTTAAAAAGATACTAAAGACGTGGTCAAAAATCGGGTACCCTCGCTTTCCTACCAACGTCTATATAAGCAAGAACTTGTACAGTCTTAACCTATCAGCACTTACAAGAAGCTAGCAAATTCAATTACTTGAAAATGAAGAGCCAAGTCGAAATTATCTCCCAAACCATAGTCAAGCCATCTTCTCCAACACCAATCCAACTTCGCCATCTCCATCTATCCTTTCTCGATCAAATTATGCCGACAGTCTTCTCACCTTGGCTCCTCACTTATCTCAACTCACCTAGTATCAGCAATGCTGAGAGATGCGAGCGACTTAGGAAGTCTCTATCAGACACTTTAACGCTGTTTTATCCTTTTGCAGGGCGAGTAAGAGGAAATTCGCATGTAGATTGCAATGACGAGGGTGTCCCTTTCGTGGAAGCTAAAGCAAAAGGCACTATTCAGAAAATTCTTCAAAACCCTTGTTGCAACAATTTCAACGATTTGATTCCTCTTAAAATCAACGAAAACAGTGACGTTGGTGCTTTTGTTCAGATCACCCACTTTGAATGTGGTGGAATAGTAGTTGTTCTCGGATTATCTCATAAGATTGCTGATGCCTCGTCAGCCTTTAGATTCCTAAATGCCTGGGGAGCAATTGCACGAGGACACAGCAATAGTGTAGTTTTTCCTAATTTTGAAGCAGCCAAGTACTTTCGTCCCGTCGACGGCCTTGCTGGTTTTGATCCTTGGCACGATGTTGTCAAGAACAGTCGCAAGATTGTTTCAAAGAGGTTTATGTTCGATGCGACCAGCATTAGAAAACTTAGGGACAAGTACGTTAAAAGTTGTTGTAACTCTGGGAACAAGATCGAATCTCCCACGCGAATCCAGTTGTTAACAGCTTTCATGTGCAGTAGATTCATGGCCACAACGCAAGTTAAGGCCGATAATTCATATACAATATATAAGGTGAAACATGCTGTGGACTTGCGTGCGAGGATGGATCCACCTCTGTCTGAGCAGTATATTGGAAACCACGTTTGTTTTCCTGTTGTAGCAGAACCTCACATTGATGGTGAGGGAAACTATCGTTGTGGTGTCATAAACCAAATGAGAAGAAGAGTAAAGAGCGTGGATGCAGAGTACGTGAAGAAACTTGGAAACGAGGCAGATGAGCACTTAAAAGTAATGAAAAAAGAGGCTGGGATGCAGAGGCAGAAGAAAGTTGTTACTCTTACCTTCACTAGTTGGTGCAGGTTTCCTGTATATGAAATAGACTTCGGATGGGGAAAGCCTGAGTGGCTAGGAACACCTTGCTGGCCTTTTCAGAACTTTTTTATATTATGTGACACCAAAGAAAAAGGAGGTATAGAAATATTTGTCCATTTGGAAAAGGAAGACATGGCCAAGTTCGAGAATGACGACGAGCTTGCTGCATTCGCATCTCCCTTGTGTGAAATATAAGGCTAGTTGTGTGGATGGATGATAGCCAACTGGTTTGTAACTTCTGTTGCCGAATAAAGAATAACTTTGTATCTCTTTAATCGTACGTATTTGTTAACTTGCTCGTTATATTTTATCTTTTACGATTCTTGGACATTCATATCCGTGAAAGGACCGATTGTAAGCGCTCTACAAAAGCTAAACAATATATCGTCTCACACTCGCAAATTCTGGCTCATTACAGCACGTAGTAGGAGAACAAGATGCAGTTCATATTAAGAGGATAGGTGGTTCTAAATAGAAGTTCAGTACCAAGCTTTCTCAATAAAGTTTTGCAAAAACAGATGGGGCGTCATAGGTCTCCTTACACAGAATGAAGTGAGTCATCTGCAAAATTGGGTCCACAGCTATCATAATTGAATCATGTCCTCTTGATGTTATCGTAGGTCTAAACATGAATCCATACTAACATCCACCCAAGATTTGCTTAGTACAATCTCAAAACCATCCTAGTTTTATTTACCTTTATTTTCAATTATTTTAAAAAAAATCATATAATAAAAATCTTCCAATATTATTATTTTCAATACGACAGTTATTATCATTTGTATTATAATAGTTATTTTTTAAATATGGTTCAACGACTTTAACATTTTCTACTTTTAAGTTCTTTAATATCCTTTTGATAACAAAGTAAGGGTTTATTTTGCATGAACCCTTTGTGAAGGCATATATAAAAAAAATATCACTATTCTTTTCAATCGTATCTTAAAAGTTAAAATTAATGGATGACTGTCAATACTCATACGTAATCTTAGAACAATATCTTGACCCGTTCTTTGATAATTAGTGATTTTTGTCTTTTTGTTTTCTATTATATAGAATTAATTTTGATTAATTAAAATATATTTTATATGTGCATTATATAAAATGGTTGCTTTTGACAATCATCTCATTATATTATTTAAGAGGAAGAACTTTTGAAATTTTGCAATATTTATTACGGCCACACATAGATTCTTTATGCCTTGCTCTGAATAAAATTAAGAATAAATACGTCTGTCATGATAAATATATTAAATTATATACAAAAAATATATATTTTAAAATTTAAAAATTTGTGATGAAATAAATTAGACTACAAACTTTTCATTGTTAATAATTTTTAAAGACTTATTATGATTATGATTATTATATAAAATTACTACTACTTAAGTGCAAATTTAATATATAATTACTGGATGAATACAATAAGTCAAAATAGTTCATAAATTAATTATTTGGAGTAAATTATTTTATGCAATAACATAAAAATAGAAGATAAGTTTGATTCAACTAATATTTATAAATTTAATTAGATTTCTTTTCCATCCAACTCAAACTTGATGTTGCCCATCAAGTGGATCACCCCTTCAATGACCGTTACTTGGTAGGTAACGCAAAATGTATTAAGAAACTCTAAAAATCATTAGGGCCAAATTTATTATTTGAACTTGAGTTATTAACTAATTAAATAATTTGTTAAAATAATGCAATTTGCTGATCATTAAGTACGCCCTGAAGTTTTTATCGTATGTATATGTGTCTATGTCGATTGAGTTTCTCGTGTATACAAAATGTGATTAGAAGTAATTCAAATGGAAGTGAATTGAGCGGGAATCCACTTTCTAGTATTAAGAAAAGCTTACAAGACAGAGGGGACAAAACGAAAAGCTTACATCGAATTGTGGCTATATATTCCATCATTGCATATAAATTTATCGGTTCCGTACATTTTGGTTGGTATGTTATCAAAAAAATATTATCAGAAAATAGATTATTATATTGAATGGGAATTGGATATTATGAGATCATGTAAGGTTAGAAAAGAGATTATGAGAAATTGAGTTATGATATAGAGTAACCGAGTGTTCTTGAAGTGTAAGTATAAGTTAAATTAGACACGTATGAATTATGAAATAGGAATGAGCATGAAATATGTTCTAAAACATATGTCCGGGATTGTCATTGAAAATGAATTGTACATAGTCTATTATTACAATTGTGAATAAATGAATGTTTTTATGTGTGCAATTATTGATGAGTGTGCAATGTGTGTCTTGCATAAATGGGTTGTGCAGGTCAAGTGTCAGCATTCAGGCGTTCCCAGAATTTGAAAGCAAATGCTAATCTGGAACGTATTGTGAGTAGACCTAGATGGTCTCCCCTTACTGTTTGTTATCTGAAATTCTGTATTACATGCCTTCTGGATGATTTTATGAATGTGTTATATTTATGTGGGACCCGGACAGGAGGTCCGATGACTGTGATTTTTGTATGAGATATTGGAGTGTTATGTGCATCTGAATGAAATGAGCTACATGTGTTCCAAATGTGACATTGCATGCAAATGAGATGTGATTCTCAACTTAAGGTTGAATACCGGACAACGGTCTGATGATAAGTGTCTGTGATTAGATAAGAGCATGCAATATGTGTGATGCATTTCATGGCATAAATGCATGAAATATAAAGGCGTTGTGACTTGAGTCGCCTGTATGAAGCGCTTCCACGTAGAGCTATGCTCCATGATTATGTGATGTGACTGAGCCTACGAGCCAGTATTATGTTCTGACTGAGCCCTATGAGCCAGTATTCTGTTCTGACTAAGCCTACGGACCAGTATTCTGTATATGTGAGTGACAGGTACTCAGTCACAACAATAAGAACTAATTTGAGTCTCACGCATATAGCATTATAAGATTGCAATCCATTGAATGTGAAACGTGACTTTATATGAATGTGAAATAATGTGTTATGTGACTGGGTGAGCCATCGATGATGGTCACTTATTGAGTTCACAAAACTCACCAAAAATTTGCAACTATTTTTTAGGATTAGAATAATACCTCGTTAGGCCAACGGGAATATAGCTACAGCATACAAGTGAAAGATAGAGATCGGGATCAGTTCATGTCTGCATTAGTGTTTTCTTATTTCTATATAAAATTGTGTATTATAAACTTTGGTACAAATGATTATGTCATTTATAAAGTCAAACTGACTTAAGTACTTTGTATTTGTGAAAGGGTCCAAGTGGCCATTGAAATTATTATTAACTGTATGTGATGATTGGCTTCCGCATAGTATATGTTTGCAATTTTAAGAGAAAAAAAATATACTGACTTTTGAATGACTGAGTGCATTAACACGCCACCCTCGCGGGGCACATATTCGGATATCACCATCGATATCAGGTTCGGGTCTTGTGGGAGTGGAGTACTACAATAATAAGTTAATTACTCTTATATTTATAAAACCAAACAGGTTTATGAAGACTAAACCAACAATGAAGAGTGGTAGGAACTAAAGGATGATAGACTTTATGAAAAACATCTACGATAAAATTTTATGCCGTCATTGAGAAATTGACGTTTTCATGTTGTTTCATTTTATGTTTAGGTTTTAAAATTGTTCTTTGGATTTTTCTTTGTTGGAAGATGTATTTGTTTGTTTAATTATTATAAGTACTAAAGAAGATGTATGATAAACTAGTTTATGGTTGTAGTTTTTGTTACTTAATGCTCTTTTGATTGCAGGCTTTAGTGGTTTTGTTTACTCCGCGATTCTACATGCTTATGAATTTCCATTTATTCCAAAAGCAACACACTTAAGCTAATCTTGTTGTATAAATTGCACTTCTTGCCAAAATACTGTTTAAAAGGTTATGTTCAGTCTTATGAATGAATGTTTTTTACCATAAAAAAGCCGCAAGAAGAGAGGATGAAAAAGAAGAACAGACAAAAATTCTCAAAGATATTTATTTTTAAGAAACAATATAAACACTTTTTAACTAGAAGTTATAAATATTAATTTGTAACTTAAAATCTATAAGATAACAATGCTCATATGCTATACTGGAAGTAGTTTCGTAAGACATAAAATAAGAAGATGAATGGGTATTTATAAGTATATCAAACTAATTATAACCACGCATTTCAAATGATTATATTTTCCATAACTGGCAACTATAAACTATTTTTAAAATGCCTAAACAAAACCTCAGAGACAATATCAAGCCTATATTAATATCTCCTAACAAACCTATCATGCCCCAGTAGAATCACAAGCTGTACCATATGCAAACAAACCTAAATGTTGAAAATTTTGAATTTCCCATTTCATTCTCCACCTATAAATGAGCATTCTATTGCATAAATACTCCTCAACTTCATAATTCTACTTAAGAAAATGTATACCCCAATACCATTGTACTCTCATTTTCCCTATGGACTGAACATCTCTCCGTTGTAATTTACCTACGATACAATGTTTATAACATTAATTTTAGATCTAGATAAATCAACAAATTAAAATATTTTTTCACATTTGGTTTGATTCGTATGAGTTAACGTGTTTTCCGTTCGTTTCGCATGATTGCAATTGAGTTCTATAAAATAATTATACCTAGTGCTATAGGCGAGCAGTGTTTTCAGTCTTAGAAGTATCAAATTAATTTACCGATTATTCTAAGATTAAGCCACGTGTAGGGTCCAAACTTTCCTGGTAGTCTCTGTTTTAAAAATCAGACCGGACTGGCCGGTCCGACCGGTGACCGGTCGGTAATCCGGTCCGGTTTATTCCTCAAAACTGATATGGAATTGACCCAGTCTGAACCGGTCAAAACCGATCAATTGACCGATTTTTGTCCGGTCCGACCGGTTTGATTTTTTTTTATTATTTTTTTTATTTTTTAGATATTTTTAATATTATATATAATTAAATATAATTATTGCATAATTATTACGTCACACCGATTCGACCAATGGTTAAACCGGTCGAACCGATCAAACCGGTAATCAATAAGGCTACTAGTTCGATGTCCGATCCGGAGAACACTGCTGGTAGTCATAGCACTTACTGGCAAAAAGATAGGCTCTTTTATAATAATAATGTCTCTTCATATTCCAAATACGTTAAGAGTTGTCAAGCTCAAGCATCTTCGATCTTTCTGGCAAATCTGCTATTTAAATGAAGCTGTCGATCCTCCCGTAGTGAGTAGTGACAGGAGGTATTTGACAAACTATTTTAAGGGAATTAATAATTTACAGAATATTTCAATGAAGCTGTAGATCCGCCTGTATCCTCCTGTAGTTGGTATTTGACAAACTAGAACATTAACGTTTAATAATTACGAGAATTACTAATCATTATGAGAAATGATAGAAAAGTGATCCCTTAATTTAGAATAAAAGTATTAGAAAAAAAAAAAGTTGATCTGGAACTAGTTCGCATTTCTTCATATGTTTCTTGTTTAGATCGTTGTTTCCTTCAATAAGCACTATATATAAAAGAACAAGCGATGGTCCTTTGCCCATGAGGCATGAGCACTTACAAGAAGTTAGCAAAAAATTGAATCACCTGAAACCTGCCGCAAATAGAAAATGGACGGCCAAGTGCAAATAGTCTGCCAAACCATAGTCAAGCCAGCTTCTCCAACACCAAACCAACTTCGCCATCTCCAACCATCCTCTCTCGATCAAACTATGGTTCCAACTTTCACACCTTGGCAAGTTTTCTATCCCAACTCACCGAGCATCAGCAATGCTGAGAGATGCGAGCGACTTAGGAAGTCTCTTTCAGACGCATTAACGCTATTCTATCCTTTAGCAGGACGAGTAAGACAAGATTGGCATATAGATTGTAATGACGAGGGTGTACCTTTCGTGGAAGCTAGAGCAGAAGGCACCATCCTGGAAGTTCTTCAAAACATGCATTGCAATAAACTCAAGGAGTTGATACCTTTTCACGTAGAGCACGACAGTGACCTGTGTTCTTTTGTTCAGGTCACCCACTTTGAGTGCGGTGGAATGGTAATTGGTGTCGGATTATCACATAAGATTGTTGATGCTTTGTCAGGTGTCACATTCCTTAACAGCTGGGCGGCAATTGCTCGCGGAGAAAGAAATAATGTACTTGTTCCTAAATTTGAAGCAGCCAAGTATTTTCCTCCGACCGACAGTTCTGATTTTGATCCCTGTTTTGAGGTTGTCAAGGACAGCCGTAAGATTGTTTCAAAGAGATTTGTTTTTGATGCAACTAGCATTAAGAAACTTCGAGACAAGTACACTGAAAATTACTGCAGCGCCTCCGGGAATACGATCAGACATCCCACGCGAGTTGAGGTATTAACAGCGTTCATCTCTAGTAGAGTCATGGCCGCAACTCAACTTAGGGAAGATAATTCTGATTCAGTCTATATGGTGACACATGCTTTGGACTTCCGAAGAAGGATGGATCCACCTCTTTCGAAGCAGCATATAGGAAATTTAATTTTTGAGGCAGTGGTAGCAGAAACGCAAGTCGATACTGAAGATAAATATTGTTATGGTGTTATTAACCAAATGAGGAGAACACTAATGAGCGTAGACACAGAGTATGTGAAGAAATTTCAAGAAGGAGATGAGCAGCTAAATTTATTGAAAGACAGGGCTGAGAGTCAGAGTTACCAGAAAGCCGTCTGTCTTAGCTTCACTAGTTTGCGCTGGATGCCTTTATATGAAATCGACTTTGGATGGGGGAAGCCTGAGTGGATAGGATCAGCTTGTTGGCCGTATGAAAATATGTTTTTGTTCAGTGACACAAAAGAAAAAGGAGGTATAGAGATGAATGCCAACTTGTTAGAGGAAGATATGGCCAATTTTGAGAATGACGATGAGCTTGCTGCATTTTTATCTCCCAATTGTCAAATCCATGTTAAGAGTTGTTCTCGTTTGTAGGAGTCATCTGTTTAGTGCTTAATGTTTGCAAGTTGTCTTTGTATCTCGTTTTGCAAGTTGTCTTTGTATCTCGTTTGTATGATCCTATGTAGGTGCTTTTGTACAATAAAACTTTATATTTATTATCATGTTGATGATGGTGAGAATTTTGTAGGTAGAAGCGTACTCAAATCAACAAGGATGAGATAGAGTAATGAAAAGATACATACATCATACGATACGTAAAATTTAAAATAAGCTATATAGTACCATTATTGATGTACGAAGCAATACTAACGTAGGCAGTGTTATTTTATAGAAAATTTGAGTTTTTCGTTTCTAAGCATTTGTATTCATACATACTTCAATGGTTGAATAAGTTTGGGGAGATTAAGTTAAACAAATAGATGCTAGTTTCTTTTTCTTTTTTTATTGAAAAATCAGAAGAATAAATTAAAAGAACAGTAGATGTACATTGCGTTCATTTACAAGTGTCGCTGTAGACACATCTAGCAAAAAAGGCAAAAGCCTCAGAGCCATCAAAGAAAAAACACAAAGAAAGCACAGGTAGACTGTTAGGCCCGGGTCCCGATTCCCATTTCGAGGTGACCGCTCGGGGTTGGCGAGTAAGGGACGTGCGAAGGAGGAATCGAAAACATTCAAAAATATCAAGGAAATAGCAGCGGGAAGAGGAGGCCTCGTCGCGGCAACAGGATGCTCGCCGCGGCGAACTCGCGGGTGCACGCCGCGACGAACGACCAGCATCACGTCGCGGCGATCACCCATAGGCTACGCTGCGGCGAAGGATTGGCTCGTCGCGGCGAGCTCCCCCAAATTAGAACCCGATCCCAACATCTAAGCAATTTCAAATCATACATACATTCTCATACATTCTATCACATACACATGCATTCTAACTATAAGTTAATCACCCCCATAAACAACATAACTTCATGCCATTACAATTCGAAGAAATTTAACAAATATTCTTAACATGGCACAATACATATCAAGGTTTAAATCCAAAATACATAAGAATGCTCCATGATGGTATGCTTGGAAGCTAACCAAAAGTACTAACTTAATACAAAAGCTTCTAACTATCTTGGAGTTTCCGATGCCTTGCAAGGATCAACGATTCTCGTTCTACACCTGATGAGTGGGAGATAATAAGGTGAGCTGCGAAGCTCAGTGGCTTATACATTTCTAGCCATTGGCAACGAGCCACACAATCAAGCATATATATAAATACACAAGCATAAAGCAAGTCAACACTTATCAATTTAGAATCATCACAAGAATATGTCATGCTGTTTTTGAGTTCACAACATAGCAATTTATTATGCCTTATACTAAACAAATCAATAATGCGATGCACACAAATGGCTCGAGAGTTTCGTGGAACAAAACGGATAAACCGAAGTTTATACTGTGAACAAAACGAGTCCGATTTTTCAGGATCTCGTGGCCTCAAGCGGGCAGCCGAGAGAAGGCTATACGTCGACATACACGTGACTAACAAAACGTTCCTCTCTCGCCCAAACAAAGCACATAATCATTTGTTTCATGTTCATATCATTTTATCAAAAGCTATCGTACTTTTCATGATTATCATGCTTCTTCGTCTTTCCATTCATGCAAACTGCCATAATGTTTCATAGGCAATGCATGATCACAATCACAATGCATTTTCAACAATTTCAATGTCATACATACATGCAAGCAAGCGGGACGAATTGCCCATACACACAACAACCATAAATATATTACCCACCTAATATCACTTGAGAATCCAACTCACTGTTGTCCTTCCTCTTGTGATTGGATCAAGTCGGATTGGTTTCCTATAGCAAACCAAGTTCCCAAATCAAACAATAGTCAAAGGAAATATTCAAAAGCTTCGAAAATCAAAAGTACTAACACTAAAAATATATACTCGACTTCCATCTAAATTCTCAGATCTTTAGAGGCTAATTCCAAACTTCCTTTCTTCATAAAACTTGTAGCCCTATAGCTCTAGTTCACAACGAATCCAAAATCACCTCATTTGGACATCTACAGCCAAAGTTATGCCTAAAATACCAAAATACATCTGCGCTGGAAACTGGAGCTCGTCGCGGCGAACGGCCCATGTCCTCGTCGCGGCGAGCGCGCATGCGTGCGCCGCGACGTACACCCCTCTCTCGCATGCCGTAGCGTACACATTTATGTGCACCGTGGCGTGCACACTTATGTGCACGTGACGTGCGGGTCTGGGAACTCCTCTCGAACCTAATTTTTCTCACAAATCTGACCACAAAACCTCCCATTTTGCAAATGCAACGCATCTAAACCTTGATTCAAGTCCTAAGCTTCAGTTCTAACCCATTACGGCCTTAAAAACTGTCACAAACACACCAAGATCATCAACCCAAAGAAATTTTACCTCCTTTTTTTAAACTTCAAAACAATCGGTTCTAACTCAAGCTAAGCTAGTTTTGGGTTTAATCTAACCAAAATAAGATGAAATGAAGCTAAACTTATTTGGACAGCTTCAATTCTTCGAAAATCCAAAGACTCTAGCTTTCTCCTCTTTTTCCTTGTTCTTCCTCTCTCCCACGACACTCTCTTTCTCTTCCTCACTTAAATCTTCTTCTTTCTTTCTAAACCTTCCACTTAAGTCTAATTGAAATGGACAAAAACCAAAATACCCCTCCAAGCAATGCTTTAGCCTATCCAACTTAAGTGATCTTCCCATTTTACCCTCAAACATTTCTACTCTTTCATTCCCATTTATACCACATTATACTCACTTAATCTCAATTATCCCTAATACTTCCAATTTAATCCAATTAAGCCATAATTCACACAATTAACACAATTCATGCATAATAACATCAATAAAAAAAATTTGGGGTCCAACATTACTCTCCCTCTAAAAAAAATTTTCATCCTCGAAATTATTACCTGAGTCATCAAAGAGATGCGGATACTTCTCCTTCATGGCTTCCAATAGCTCCCATGTAGCCTCTTCCACCGAGTGGTTCCTCCACAAGACTTTGACTAGCTTAACCGTCTTGTTCCTGAGGACCTTCTCTTTGGTGTCCAAAATCTCCACTAGTATCTCCTCATAACTCAGATCATCCCTCAGCTGAATCTCAGTAGCCTGAATGATATGAGAAGGATCCGATCTATACCTCCTCAATATGGAAACATGAAAGACATCATAGATCTGAGACAATTCCGGAGGTAACGCCAACCTGTAGGCTAGTGGTCCAATTCTCTCAAGAATTTCATAGGGACCCACATACCTCGGACTGAACTTGCCCTTGTTGTCAAACCTTATTACTCCTTTCTAAGGAGACGTCTTAAGAAACACTTTCTCACCGACTTCATACTCCATCTCTTTTCGGTGTGCATCAATATAGCTCTTCATCCTATCCTGTGCTGCCTTAAGTCGCTGCTTAACCAGATTGACTTTATCAACTGTCGTCTGAATCAA
>JANZLF010000004.1:35272752-35284117 GCA_026546835.1 Erythroxylum foetidum
GTCGAACCGGTCCGACCGGTCAAAAATTGGTCAATTGACCGATTTTGACCGGGTCACACCGGGTCAATTGAATATCGATTTTAAGGCATAAACCGGACCGAACCATCGACCGGTCGGACCGGCCAGTCCGGTCCGGTTTTAAAAACAGAGGTGCTCAGCTAAGTTTGAACGTTTGAGTAATGATCCCAAATTATTATATATGTATTTATTTATTTATTTATATTTTATGCTCTTATCTGAAATTTAAAAAAATTCATTCCAACTTCAATAAAGTAAAGTAGATCTGTGCGTTAAGTGTTAAAAAGAAAAGGAGTCTTTGCTTTTCAATTATTAGCTTGCCCTCATGGTTAGTAAAAGACTTGACAGATGAAACTGGAAGATAACCTTTCCAACTAGTCATGTAATGATATTAAAATAAAATATCTTTTAATGTAGAAGAAAAATCAACTTAATGGAAAAGACCGGTTTTTAATTAATAACAGGTATAACACTATTTTCTCATCTTAAATAATCTACCAGAATGCAGTTTCCTTAAATAATAATTCAGTTAAACATACAGTTCTCAATGTACCTAGAAACTGATAAAGCAAACCTATGCAAGAGGGAAGTGAATTGTTCGTAAAAGATTTACTGGGTATTTTAAATCTTTAAAATCCTTCTTAAAAAAAATAGGTTAATAAATGGAAATATCCTATATTATACTTCGAAAAGAACCTGTTAACGTTTTAAAAAAAGAAAAGATCATGTTAGTTATTTAAAACACAAAAGAAGTTTATTAATCGAAATGATCATATTCGCGCTCAGAAAGAAAGAGGCTTATCAATCAATAGAAGTATGTTAGAGCTCTAATAGAAATAAGCATGTTAATTGATAGGAGCTTGTTGATGCTTAAAGCGAGGCGAAAAGAACCTCTCGCTTTACAAAACAAAATAAGCCTATTGAAAAACTAAAAGAACCTCTTAAAAACACAAACTTATAATGCAGAAATTTAAAAGTTAGGAAGAGAGAAAGCATGACATAGTTAGATTTATACTGGTTCGGCTAACAACCAAGTTTACGTCTAGTTTCCAAGTATTCAACTTGAGTACTTCATTATAAGAATTCAAGTATTAAATTTGATGAGCCTCTCCAAATTCACAAATACATTTTTGAAATATTATATAGTTATCATTAAAATTGTGAAATATAAATCTTAAGCTAACAATCTTCTCCTTTTTAATGATGACAAGCAATAATAGATATATTTTTCAAAATTCAAAGAGATAAAGATGATTTCGAAAGATACATGTGACTTTTATATGTTTAGACATAATTAGAAAGAGTTTGTCTCTTAAGAAAGGAACCTATTGTTTATATATCACAGATTTTCACAAGTTCAATAGCAGAATCAATCACATATAAAATCGAAGCAACATTGAGAAATATATCATCATATATGCAAAAATATATATCAACATAACCTCTCTCCCTCTGTCATTAACAAAAAAATAATAATAAAAGAGTATAGGGAGGAAGGAAAAATCACAAGTTTGAATAAACTAGGCAGAAAAGAATAGCAACAGAGTTAATAAAGGGATTCCAAGATTTTTCTCAACAAAATTTGCATGTCAAGAAGCTAATTTTGCATGCTATCTATTTGTTCACGCATCTATGCTTGATTGGCTTGAATGTTCTATGGTTGTTGATGGAGTTTTGCACTATTTTCATTCTAAGGAGGAATAGGAGTTTGTTGGTCTGGAGCAGGATCTAAGTTTTCTACTACTCTTTCAAATATATTTTTTTACGAAGACTTTGTTTTGCAATTTGTTACCAAATTGATAGGAAACGGAAGGGTGAAACTTAATTGGTAGATACCAATTCAGATTTGTAAAAGGAAATCCTTAATGGTTGAAAACGTTAGTGAGCAACATCCTATAAGGTAGGCAACCGGTGGTATTCTTATGATTTCCCTTATCCACCATGAATCTCAATATCATAGCTTGAAGATTCATTTTGTTCCCTTTTAGCAAATTATACTACACATAAGTGTCCAGCAGGCTACATTTTTCAACTGAGCTACTCTTGGAAAAAATTGAAGTAGCTGAAAGTAATGTAAGGCATTAAGGTATTAAGTCTAATTACCTGCTCCAGGGTCTCCCATCTTGGGTGTTCTCAGCATGAAGGCAAATGGATTTTACCACTTCGTCAAACTCCAGATCATCAACATCCCACTTATGATAGGAAAAATTAGTTCTCCACATAAAAGCTACTTCTAGTATATCTCCTAAGATTTCTTCATAAATTAAAATTACACATTTATGCATCTATGAGACAATAGCTAGCTTTCCATTAATTTCTTCCTTTTTCATGTGTGTGTACAATATCTTAACTAGTTCATCGCATATTGTCTCATCTAATTTCAGAAAATTTTCCCAATCAACGGCAATAAAGTAAGGAGAAATGAGTATACCTATGTCATCAAACATTATAAGAGGCAAGATCCGCCAAACAACCACCTTTCTTTTCTTGTATTATGTTTTATAGCGAACTTCAGCTTCCACTGATTCAAACATTTTTTGTGGTATTTATGTCTTTCCTTGCTTGTGTGTAGCTATCTTTATTTTCTTTGCCTTTTTTTGGGAGATATCTCTTCTTGAGGCAACTCTTTTCTTTCAATAGAATCCTTAATAGAATTTTTAGTTACAGGTGTTGTGCCTTTCTTTATTTCTTCCCTTTTTCTTTTTATGACTTCTTCTTCCTCTTTCTTTTCAGCATCTGTGGTTTCTTTTTGTTCAGAACTTTTCCCAACTTGTTTTATAATACTTCCTCTAGTTCGCGGTCATCTAATCAACTAAGTAGATTCTTTATCTGAATCATTTTCATTTATAATCTGGTTCTTCAGGTACTTTCTTCTCTTGAGGTTTAGAGGAGGAAGGTTCAGAAGAAGTTAGGGATTTCTTTTGTTCTTTTGATTTTGTTCTTGTCATTGTAGAAGAGCTTGGTGAAGTTTAAGAGAGAAAATAAGAGGCAATAAGAATGCAAAGAGTCAGGGTGCAGAGAGAATAAGCGATACAAAGAAGAATGACAGAGACGAGAGAAGTTTGTTTAAAGTATAATAGGTAATTCCTGAGCATTGATCTCATGAGGGGATGAGTAGACGTATAGGCCAAATGAGGAAGCATAATTAGTTACGTATCTTTTGACAAACATGTATGTATAGTTATCAAACTGTGCGTGCATTTTTTAAAAGGTTGAAACAACACCATTAATGACTCCCTAGAAACAACACCATTAATGACTCCCTAGAAACATATCACTTTGAATTTCAACCCGACAGAAGCCTTCTGATCTAGAAGAAACCTACTATCCTAATAGCAGACTTCTAAACTAAGAGAGATCTACTAAACATTAATAAGCCTACTAAATTAAGAGAGAGTTTCAAGGGAATCAGAATAAAAGGAGCTTGCTAAACGAAATGTAAAGACAAATAGCAGAGAATATTCATGCAGAAATAATATTAGAGAGTTTGCACATATCAAGCTCTTTTCTCAACAAGCAAAATCTCTGCAAAATCTATCTTTAGAGAGTGGCTTGGTTAAAATGTCAACTACTTGATTATCAATATTAACATACAAAAGATCAATGGTCCCTTCTAAAACATGATCTCTAAGAAAATTATGTTTGATTTCTATATACTTAGTCCTATAATGATGCATAGGATTTTTAAAAAGATTTATAGCGCTAGTATTATCACATAATATAGGAATATGAGAACAGTTTAGAGAAAAATTCTATAATTGATGCTTTATCCATAAGATTTGAGCACAATAGCTAACAGTTGCTATGTATTTAGCTTCATTCATCAAAACGACCGTGCAATTTTGATTCTTACAGGACTAAGATACTAGACATCCTCCAAAAAATTGATAGTGATCACTTGTGCTTTTTCGATCAACTTTATCACCTATATAATATGCATCACAATAGACCACTATGTCAAATGAATCAGGTTTTGGATGCCCTAGTCTAAAATCTATAGTTCCATGGAGATATCGAAAGATTCTTTTGACTACTTAAAGGTGGATTTCTTTTGGATTTGATTAAAAGCATATGCAAAGACACACACTAAGCATAGTGCCTGGTTTTGAGCTTGTAAGATATAGTAGTGATCCAATCATTCTTTTATACTTTGTCTCATCAATAACTTTGTCTTCTTCATTGTTATCAATTTTAGTATTAGTGTACATGAGAGTACCCATCAGTTTGATATTCTCAAAATGATATTTCTTAATAAGTTCCTTTGTGTATTTGTCTTCTTCATCCTTTTTTTGCTTTTCTAATTTGTAATCCAAGAAAGAATGACAATTCTCCCATCATAATCATTTCAAACTCCCCCTGCATTAATGCTGAGAATTCTTCACAGAAGGATGGAGTAGTAGCAGTAAATATTATGTCAACAACATATATTTGCACTATGAGTAAACCATTTTCCTTTCTCTTAATAAATAAGGTTTTATAGACCTTCCTCTTTTAGTGTTATTCTCAAACAAAAGGTTACTTAACCTCTCATACCATGCTCGAGGATCCTACTTTAAATCATACAGTGCTTTGGTTAACTTCATCATGTAATCTGCAAGGTTTTTATCTTTAAAACCTGGGGGTTACTTAATAAATACTTCATCGTTAGTGTAACCATTTAAGAATGCACTTATAACATCCATTTGAAACAACTTGAAATTTTTATAGTATGCAAAGACAAGTAAGATTATAATTTATTCCAATCTAGCAACAGGTACATAAGTTTCATCAAAATCAATGGCTTCCTATTGGTTGTAACCTTAAGCTACAAGTCTAGCTTTGTTTCTTACTACCTTATCATTTTCGTCATGTTGTTTCAAAATATCCACTAAGTCCTAATGATTGACTTGTTTTGAGGACGAGGTACTAAATTCCAGACTTTGTTTTTATCGAATTAATTTAGTTCATCTTTCATGGCTAAAACCCAATTTTCGTCAATAAGGGCCTCTTCAACGATCTTTGGTTCTATTTGTGAGATCAGAGCAACAAAGTTGTTCTTAAACGATGATCTTGTTCTTAGACTTTCAGAGGGATTTCCCTGAATATATTGAAGTGTATCAAGACCTCTCCATTTTCTAAGTGTTTTTCGTCACATAGACTCTTGTTGAGATGAAGGAGTCTACTATGTTCTAGCTTCAAAGGAGCCTTCTTGATTTTGTAATTCTGAAGGTATTATAGGTGTAGTTTAATTCTTCAATGTATTTTTAGGTAACAATGGATGCTCTTCGTCATCTGAGTCAGTGGTTGTTGGCAAAAGTAATGCTTTGTCAAATACCACATGTATTGATTTTTCTATCTTCTTTGTTCTTTTATTATATATTTTGAATCCTTTACTTGTGGTATTTGTGCCCAAAAAGATAGCTTCGTCTGATCTCTCATCAAACTTTCCAAGTTTGTCTTTTCCATTGTTTAAAACGAAATACTTGCAGTCAAATGCTCAAAAGTAAGTAATATTTGGTTTTCTTCCTTTCCACAGCTCATAGGGGATCTTTTTCAGAATAGGTCTTATGAGACATCTTTTAAGTACATAACATGTCGTGGATACTGCTTCTGCTCAGTATCCATGAGGTAGTCCACTTTTACACAAAATGGTCCTGGTCATATCAACCAAAGTTCTGTTCTTTTTCTCTATAACTTCATTTTGGTAAGAGGTTCTTGGACAAGAGAAGTTGTGAGTTATAATTGTTGTCATAGAATTCTTAAAAATTTCTATCATCAAATTCTCCTCCATGATATCTTTGAATTAAAATGATGCAGTATTCTTTTTCTATTTGAATTTTTCTGCAAAATTTATCAAACGCTTCAAAAGCATCATCTTTATTTGATAAGAAATAAACTCATGTAAATTTGGAGTAATCATCTACTAGAACAAAACCATAATGTTTATAACTTTGAATCTTAGTGTGACCAAATAAATCCATGTGCACAAGTTCAAGTGGTTGGCTAATAAACACAATATTTTTACAAGGAAAGTTGCTTCTGACTTGTTTACCTTTTAAACAAGCCTCACAAACCTAATTGCTTCAAACTTTAAGATCGGTAGTCCTCTTACTAACTTGTTTTTTTGACAATTTTGATAGAATATTCATGCTGGCATGTCCAAATCTTATGTGTCAGATAAACAAATCTTTTTTTAGAGAAACAAAACACTTAACATTATGTGAAGACATGCCTTCCAATTGAGCATAATATATATTCTGATTTCTAGGACCAACAAACACAATATTATCATTATGAATATCAACAATTTCACAATAAGATGCATAGAAAATGACTTTGTAACTGTTGTCACATAGCTGACTCACACTCAACAAGTTATGTTTCAAACTATCAATAAAGAGGACTTTATCCATAAACATACAAGTAATGTTTCAAATGGATTTATCACGTCGAATCTATTCAGTGAACTTGTTTTCTAACAAATGCTCACACATTTGTTTAATTATCTTTATAATTTAGCTTATGGGATCGACTACTTCCTTCATAAGAAAAAACATAACGAGTGCTAGTCTTTTTGCGTTCTATTAATGTCTAATCTTAATAGAATAATGACTAAGAACAATTTAGGGATAATACATAAATGCAGTATGAATCTCATAATTATAATTTTATTTGCGATGTACAATTGTCCTATGGACGTTATCATATACATCTAAACATGTACAAAATAAAGAATGTCTTTAAATAATTTGTCACTAAACTATAACTAAAGTGATTGGTTGTAAGGCATAAACCAACAAAATCAATAAGACAAGAAATTTAAAGTTTAAAATATTCAATTAGTATTAGACAATTATAACATTAGGTAAAGATTGAATAAAATTAAATAATTTAAATTATGATTGTCTCTACTTATTAGAAGAATTCAAAGTTTAATTAAAAAAGATATTACAACAATAATAATAACACTCAGTATGAATCCCGCTGATATGTAAAGTCTAGAAAGGTTCAGTAGTATACAGTCTTATTTTTAACTAATAGAGAGACTATTTTCAAATGGCTCACATGAAAAGAGAGAATAAAACAGAGATTGTTAAACAAAAAATAATTGATTTATTTTACTTTATAAGAACTCTTTAATTTATTAAAATTAATCGATTAATTAATTAATTAATTAAAATTTGACAATAATTAAAATAAATGGAATTAAAATTAAACAAAAATTTAAAAATTTTCAATTGAACTGATAAAATTAGTTAATATTACCAACCAATGATTATAAAATTGGACTGAACCAACCCGTTTTACCAAATTAAAACGCATTGGCTTGATTGAAATTGAACAGTCGATCGGTTTTTCTAAAAGCTGGCCGATTTTTTCACGATTTTCTTAAAAAATCGTTGATTCTTGAGAAAATAAAATTTAAAATTTTACGCGCAGCAAGAACACCTACCCTAAGCCTCCTATCACTGTCCTAAGTTATACCATACCTGTGAATTGTTAGAGTATAACCTAGGCTGTATTAACCTATCAAAAATTGAAGTTGGGGTAGAATGACTTTTCAATAAATTTTTTTAATTCTTCCACACAATTTAATTAATATTTTATATTTTATATTTTATATTTTTGTTTATTTTTTATATTTTAATTAAAATTTTATTTTAAATTATTATTGTTAAAAAATAAATTCTTATTTTTATTTATTTAATGAATCAAAAATTAGGTTTTTATTTTTTTACTTTAATTGAAAATTTTTAAATTGTTGTTGATGAATTTATTTAATACATGTAATTATTAATTAATATGTATAAGTAATTTTGTTTAAGATAATTTAAGAATATATCAAAATATAATATTTAAACTATAAAAATATTTGAAGGACATTAAAAAATTAAAATAAAGTTAGAGTCATTTCTATTGACTTTTCTAAAATATATTTCAACTTTTATTAGCTTTTAAATAAATGATAATATAGAAATTTTAATTTTAATTTTAATTTTATTATTATATTTTAAATTTTATGTTAAATTTAATTTTAGTTTAAATTATTAGATTTATCTGATTAATTGACATTATTAATACATTCTTATTTTGATAAATATTTTATTTTATGTTATATTTTATAATTTTAGTTTCTTATTATTATATTCTAATTTGAAGTGTTTAATATTAATTAAAATCTTAAATTATTTCTTTTACCAATTCGTTGACCGATCGAGTTGATAAAACACTCGTACTAACGATCAATATGTAACAAAACTTTCTCAAATTTATTAAATACTTCTATCAGATATATCTGACAGATAGTTGCAAATGCTAGTTGATTATATCTGCGTAGTTGCAAATGCTAGTTGATTATATCTGCAATACGTGATTAAGTATTGACATCTTTTAGAACAGTTACTGTAATCTGAATTGATTTTATCTATAAAGATATTCCGGGATTTAAGCCGGCGGAAGTGAGTTGAAGAAAGTAAAAGTTACATTTTATTATTAAGTGGAACGGTGGATCTGGGAAATCGTGTTCTCGATCATTTCACGTGGATGCAATTGAGGCTATGAAATTAATTGTACCTATAATAGTCATGTTCCTTGTAACTTGCGATTTCAGGATCAAAATCTGTAAGAGATATGTCCTCTGACAAATAAATGTTGCTCTTTTCAGCAAATTTGAGACGTGTCCAGTCATTTCTAGCCGAAAATACAAATGTAGATCTGTTCTACTTTGAATTTGCACATGGAGTCATGGACTATGTTTTATTTTTATAAATAAAAAATACTTATTTTCATTTTATAATATATCCCTGATCTTAAAATACGCAAATTATGTTTAGTGTTAAATATCCTATTTTTGTTAAGGTTCAATTATAATATTTTATTATTTAATTTTAGATATTATTTAATAATTAAATTTAGTTTTATTTATGTGGTATTTTTTCAAAATAAATATTGATAACGCTTAAAATCCTAATCCAAGATTTTTTGAAATGATTATTTTAAAAAAATGGTTATCTAAAAATTTTAAATTAATTATGGCATATTTAATATAACTAAGATATTATAAGCTATCCTTGGAAGTCGAGCAAGAGAGAAAATGAGTTTTCACAAGCAGGGTTTTTCACTCGTGATGACGTGAAGATCTTAGCAAGAAAGTTATATATAAAAAAGAGTTGATAGGAGTCACTAATGTTTCTCATTATGGTCTCTTAGAAAAAGAGGGTGGTCCGTTGATTAATTCTAATAAAAAGCATGAAGAAGACCTTTTTTGTCCGATTGTTGCCTTAGAATTACTTCAAAAATTTAACCAAAAATTACGTGTAGCGTAACATTGGGTCGTTCTCTTGAGGAAACAAAAATGAAATTAATTTCCTAAGTAATTAAATGCAATGCAAACTAAACAATAAAATGAGGTTGATTTGAAAAATTACCGCTAAAATTTGCAACGAATTAAAATAACACTAAGGACTTGTTTTTAGTATTTTAAAAATTAAATTGAGTAATATGAAATGAAAATGAGTGAATTAAAATAAGAAAACAAACACAAGTAATTAACAATGATAAACGCAATCCTCCAGTTCAATAACACAGGCAATCATCACTCAAAAAGATATGGGAGTTAAAACAATTGAACCAAGAATTAAAATCGAGCTTTTAACTAACAACCGAGCCACCTCGAATTGTTACAAAAATATTATCCAAAAAATCCCAATTTACTAATTGCCACCAGACTAGTAAAATAGAACTAAGGATACTAACATCAATGCTCGACTTTTACGCTTAAACAGAATTAATGCTAGCAACAGATAAAGTGATCCAAATAATTCAAGTCACCTTGAATAATCACCAATTTCGCTAAAATCTCAATACAAAGTTTTGACCCCAAAACAAAGTAATGAAATTAAATCCGAAATCAACACAATATCAATTGCCAAACAATAATCCAGTCACAAAACACAACCCCAAATAATTAAACAGTAAAATCTATGAATTACTAAATAATTAAATGGATAGAAGATAATTGCAGTTTAAACTCCCCTATAAAAAAATCCAAGCACATGCCATTGCCAATTGAACCGAAGGATTAAGATGAACTAGCCATGAAAATTCATTGGAAATGCTGTCAAATTTGAAATACACTGATCAGCCAAGAAGGTAGGAAATTGTGACATTTTCTTCTGTGCAGCCACGCACACCACAACACCAGCTCTTTTGATTTTTCTCCAAGCTACTCATAAGCCAACAACTCCAAAGCTATGTAAAACCCACGCAAACAACACCACCAGCACTCTTCTTTTAATAACTTGACTTGACAACTTTCGTTCCTCTCTTCTTAACACCACAGCCAACACCTTCTCAATGCCACCTGCTGCTCACTTGCGCCATGTCTCTACACTCCACGCAACACACACAACACAAGATCACAAAACTCACAGCTCCACAACGTCCAGCCTAACGGCGACAGCACCGCAACAACTCTTCAAGACGCAGACCACGCCAGCGCAACACAACACAGCTCACATACACACACCTTCTTTTTATTTTTCCAGCACACCACGCAACATATTCACCTCAAGCCACTCAACGTTTACGCACGTCTACTTCTCCACCAGGATAAAACAAGCACACAACACACACAATGTTAACTCACCTCACACACTTCACCCTCACCAAGCAACCCCCGACACTCCCCTATTTTTCTCTTTTTATGTTTCTGTTCCTTCCCCCCCAGCTCACGCCCTTGGTTCTTCCCAGCCCACCTCTCTTAAAAGTTCTCCTCTGTAGTGCAAGTAGAGCTGGTTAGCATGGGAGTCCTTCCTCCTTGCTTTTTCCAGCTCTCCTCTTCTTTTCTTGTTGAGTGGGTCAGCGTGTTTTTTGCTGGTGTCTGTGGCATGGTGCGTGGGTCTCTTTTAGAGCTGTCTTGATGGCTTGTTGTCCTCCCCACCTTGGTGTATACGTTGACGTTAATATGCTGGAGCCTTTTGCTTGTTCGTTCCTTTTGCGTCTCAAGCTCCTCCAGTCCACGCACAGCTCACCTTCCTCTTCCATTCACGCTGGTGTCTAGCTGGTGGTTGGTTTAGCTTTTAATCATTCCAGCTCTCCTTTGTTTCTTTCCCACTATCCTCTTTCTCTTGGTTCGTGTGTTGTCTGTTGGAACTCCTTGCTTGGTGTCTTGTTTTGGTGGGTCTCTCCACTGTATTCCCACATTAGTCTTCCCATGTTTGTGTCTCCTCCCTTTGTTTGTAACGTTTTAGAAAAGTGAGTGGAGAGTAATGAAATAATGAGTGATTGCTTAAGCTTTTTGAGTGGAGTTGGTGAGTCAATGAATGGTCTCCTTTGGTTGTCGTTTAATGCTCCCATGCTTCCTCTC
>JANZLF010000004.1:35284217-35295004 GCA_026546835.1 Erythroxylum foetidum
CAACTAATAAAATATCTTCCACAGTGTCAACATATATCAACACATAAGAATTATAGGTGAAACTCGAGAAGAGAAGATTTCAACTGTTGTGACAGAGTTTGAGAGCAGTATCTGTCACAAGTTTTAGAGGCAGCAGACATCTGTCACAAAAGTTTGAGGGACAGATCTCTGTTAGACATTTATTATGTGCTATCATAAAACTTATGAAACTAACAGCACATTTGTCACCCTTCTTCACCGTTTTTTATTCCTTTGTTGTGAAACTATGTAATACTTTTTTAAAATACTATTCATCATTTTATGGCAATTTGAACCACAGATGACAATGATTATTGCAAGTACTTTTTTTGTTACTCATCTTTTCAATATATCTCTGGATCACATATGAGTTGAAACAATTAAACTAAAAATTAAAATTGAGCTTTTAATCTAACAACTAAGTTATCGTAAATTGTTAAAATATTTTCCAAAATTTTAATCTATTAACTGTCACTAGACTAGTAAAATAGAATTAAAGATACTAAAATCAATGCTCGATTTTTACTCAATAATTAAGAAAACATAATTAATGCCATCAACAAATATAATGATCCAATAATTCAAGCCGCTTTGAATAATCACCAATTTCGTTAAAATTTCAATACAAAGTCTTATCCTAAAACAAAGTAATAAAATTAAACCTAAAATCAACACAATATCAATTGCTAAATAATAATCCAGCTACAGAATCTTTCAATTGACAAAGGAGAGGAGTCGACCTATGTGAAGATTTCTATTGGTTCCTCACTATTGATTGAGGATGGGTGGACCCATTGTAAAAAGATGGGATGATTGAGGATGGGCATATAATAAGTAATAATTTGCTAGACCCGTTACAAAAAGATGGGGTAGCTAATCATGTTGATAACAAGAACTTTACATCTACTGAAGATCCAACTGTGCAACTGGGAGTTGGGAATATTAAGATGGTTGATTGTTCTGAGATGTCTCCTATCAAGTGTCTTGCTGGTTATGGATTGGGAAAATATAATGTTAGGCAAGAACTTTCGAACCATGAGATGTTTGACAAGCATAGTGATTCTCTGGGTTGTGAGAAATCATGTGTGCAGTTGCATGTTGGGACATCTAAAGTTGTTACAGATAGTCTTTGAAAAATCGAAGAGGGTAGTAATTTCGCAAACTTTTTGATTCATTTCTATCAAACAAAAAAAATCAAAAAATTAAGAAAACTAAAAATAAATCAACACCGAAAATTTATTAATGCAATTCGACATATCTTGTCTATGTCTGTGGGGCCCTAACCCAGTTTAATACTTTTATTGAAGAGCAGTAGATTTACCTAAGGCTTTACTGAGTTGACATCACTCAACCCTTGACACTATCTCTCAACTTCACTTCCCGTGAAAGAATTTCGCATCCAATAATATGACTGACTCGTGTTAACCTTGAAAAATGATTTTTCTAACTACTTTCACTCAAACAACAATTAACGAAAAATAATTCAAGTACTAAATCAACTAAGAACTGAACAACAGTATACTTGAGATAAAAGAAAGACTTCCCTATGATTTCAGCTTCTCAAAATAATCCTTTAATTGAAATGATCCATCCCAACTTCAACAACTTCAATTAAACCATTTGAAAGTATAGACAATAGATGAAAATATCTAAACAAAATCAATCATAGAGCCACTTTACCATAGCACATATTAACTCATTTCATCGTGGCTCTCTCTTCACTGTAACATCTATCACACACACCACGTTCATCTCTTTTTTTCCAGTCATACACCCATCCGCAATATTTGTTTTTTATCAGGCAACTAACTCACATCAATTGTATGCCACACGCGCATGTAAACCCCCTTGCCACACAATCACATTAAGGATGGATGTCTGTCGCAAATTCCTGATATACACAAATTCATCACATAATGAGAGTCCTCCTTCAACCAAGTAACCACCACTTTAATTAAACCGCGCAACAACAACTTAATTATTTTTTCTCGCACAAGAGATTCACCACAGCTGTTAATAGGAAATGAGCATGAAACAAGCACATTCAAGTAAGAAGAGTCCAACTTGCATGTATTTTCTTCTATTCGTAATATCCTCACAATTTAGCATTAACACTAACCAATTACTAAAATGTCCAGTAGCAAAATAATTCCAATATCACCATGATGATGGACTCCAATGTAGTGTAGAATTCCTACAAGTTGTACCTTATATGTCCAATTAAAATGCCAAAATTATATAAAAGATATATACAACATATCCTAACAATCTCCCCCTTTTTAACATTTTTGTCGCAACTCTTGAACTCCATATAAATAATCATAATTGGACATATAAAGATTAAATTCACAATTCATATGACAAATACTCCCCCTTAATCAAACATCAAGTTCAAAAAAATATCAAATTTATCTAATCATCCAAATTTCTTCCCCTTGGGATAAAAAGATGCCAAAAAGTAAGACGAATAGTAACATATACACCTTGAAATATTCCCTTGGATAGATTATTCACCATAAACAATTTGATGTCTCCCACCATAAACAATATGATGTCTCTCCCTGGAGACAAAACAGTATTAAAACACATAATCATAATAATCAACAATAGGTGTAGCAGAAGAATCATAAACACGCCAAGATGACAATTTACCACCATTCAAAACATCGAGAGATATGCATGAATGAGAGAGAGACCCACACTGATGAGGAGTTGAGGAGTCTTTGGTGGAGCCAAATAGAAATCACAATGCAAAATACTAAAAAAATGGGACAATAATGGCAACATAAAAACTAAAGAACTAAAGAAGACATTTTTTTAAACGTTTCGTATTTTTTAACATCACAAAAAATAATTCAAAAATGTAAACTACACTGTCCCTGTGCCCCTTGAAGAATTTCAAACTTGGGCTTATTCCTCGTCACACTATTTCAGTCATTGGTTTCTTCTTCTGAAGTAACTGACTTATCATTTGTCTAAACAGTTTCTTCAAAAGCAATAATTAACTGTGAATTTGTACAATTTTTTGTTTTTCCTTTATTACGTTTTTGTGTTTGTACTTAACCCTTTCTAACCTAAGAGTACTTCGGTAATATGGGTTGCTATTGGAAATTTAATGGAAAGTGTCTAGATTTTTTATTTTGATCCATTTGAAACATAATTTGTAATATCTTGTAGCATCTCGATCTTATGTACCCAATAACTCCAAAAAAATGACACGTTAGTACAAATCTTCGATTCTTTCACGTTAGTACAAATCTTCGATTCTTTCTCGATATTTCTTCTTCTCGAATATATCTGGATATATTATTTTTCTCTTCATTCGCTTTAAAGCACTCACCCTTATAGCCAATGCCTTGAAGATCTCTTTAACCTTACCAATTTTCATTAACTTTTCTGGTTCTTATGTGCCTCCATTCAACATTCTCAATCCCTTTACAGTACTTAACAATTTCATTCTAGCTTTACCAAGCTCATCTGATGTCAACATCAATTTCTTTTCTAACTCTTGGATTTTGTTCTTCATGGAGAGATTCTCTTCCTTCAATCTTTCATTCTTTCTAAATATTTTCACCCATTTTTTATACATTAATTCGTAAGTCTCGTAAATGTTCTCCTTTTTATCACCTGAACCACTTTCATCACTGTCATAATCTAAGATCGAGCCATGAGTTGATTGGTCTGCATTTATATCAAAATTTTCCGATGTACACCATTTTTCTTCTTCAGTTACTTCCTTCTCAGTTGCTGTTAAGCAATTAACTGGGCTATTGTTGTATAAAGTAACTAACGCAACACTATTCATAATTTTTCTTCACCTTCATATTCACTTTCAGATTCGTTATCACTCCAAGTGTTTGTATAGGATTTTCCTTTTCTTTTCTTCATGGTATTAGCACACTCCGCTTAAACATGTCTAAAGCCTTGACACTCAGGCCATTGAATTCTCTTTATCTTTATTTCTTCCTTTTGAGTTTTGGCTTGTTATTTGAAATTGTTGTTCGATGAGCTCCTGCCGTTTTGCCTAAACTCGAGTATGTCCTTTTTCACTCTATTCAACCACTTACTAAAATCTTGTGTCAATAGCTCCATATCCTCATTCTCATCGGATTCATCTTCTAAGTTATTCATGACTTTACCAATCTCGACTTACGATGCTAATCCTTTCTTCTTCTCTCAATTGTCCCCCAACAAATTCATTTCTAAATTATTAAGAATTCTAATTACCTTCTCCAATAACAATTCATTAATTTCGTATGCCTCCTTTATTACTGCAATTTTTAGAATAAATCTCAAGGTAATGATCTCAACATCTTCTTAACTAGTTTTAGATTGGAATATTTCTTCTTGAGTTTATGTGCCTGATTCGCTATGTCGTGCAATCTTTTATAAAAGTCCCAAATAGTCTCATTTTCATTCATCTTCAGTTCTTCAAACCTCACAATTAACATCTGTAATTTTCACGCTATCACAAATTTGGACCCTTCATGAATAGTCTGCAACGTATCCCACGCTTTTTTAGCCGATTCACAAGCTGGTATCATTGAGAAGCATCCTTTATCAACAACATTGAAAATTGTGTGCAATGCTTGTAAGTTTCTAAGTGCTCTTTCTTCTTTGACTCTTATCCATTTAGATGGATCTTTTAAAGTTGTCTCTCCTTTGTCGTCAATAATGATTGGAAGTGTCCAGCCATGTACCAACGCGTTCTATGCTCTTGTTCTTTGTGTTTGAATAAAGACTCCTATCCGTGATTTCTATGCAAGATAATTGGAACAGTCCAACAACAGTGGCCTGATAATTGATGCTCCTTCTCTTATAGCCATGTTCGCGAAACTAGGATATACACCAACTTGCTACAAAGTTCTGAATCATTGAGCTTACTCTGATACCAATTGAAAAGCCAAAGGGTAGTAGTTTCTCAAACTTTCCGGTTCGTTTCTAGCAAACAAAAAAATTCAGAAAAATTAAGAGAACCAAAAATAAATCAACATAAAAATTTCGGTAACGCAGTTCGATACACCTTGCCTACGTCTGCAGAGTCGTCACCTTGCATAATTCTTTCACCAAAATACAATAGATTTATCCAAGGCTTTATTGATCTAACACTACTCAACTTTTGACATTATCTCTCAACTTCACTTTCCGTAAAAGAATTTCACACCCAATAACATGACCAACTCATGTTAACTTCATCAGAGGATTTTTCTAACTACTTTCACTCAAACAACAATTAGTAAAAAATAACTATTGGGACCCAATCCAAGAATCGGATCCCAACCAAAAAGCAGGAATGGATACGAAGAACGAGGCAGATTCAAATAGGATAAGTTGAATTCGATAATGACAAAGAAAGCGAAAGCGGAAGCAAAGCGAATGCGAATCGAATACAGAATCGAAACGGAAGTGAATCGGAAATCGAAAGAAGCAAATCGAAATAGTCAATAGTAACAAATAATAAAGCAATTCAATTACAGAGCCAAGCACAAACAAAAACTGAACAAAGCGGATCCGACATCCGAGAACAAAGAACAGAGAAACACAATCGCGTTGGAAACCTAGACTGCCCAAAATCTGGTATAATTTTTTTTCTTTTTCTTCTTTTTCCTTGATATTCATTTTATTCCATTACAAACAAAACAAATGATTTTTCCCATCTTTTCCTTTTCTTATTCATTTTACTCAATTGCATAAATCGCAAAACTCATACAGACATACATATCTCAAAATCTCATCTTTTAATCCGTTCTTCGTATCCATTCCTGCTTTTCGGTTGGGATCCGGTTCCCAGATCGGGTCCCAACAATAACTCAAGTACTAAATCAATTGAGAACTTTACAACAGTATACTTGAGATAAAAGAAAGACTTCCCTATAATTTCAGCTTCTCGAAATAATCCTTCAATTGAAACGATCAATCCCAATTTCATCATCTTGAATTAAACCGTAAGGAATTACAAGTAATAGATGAAGATGTCTGAACAAAATCACTCACAAAGCTAACTCGTAGTATTTGTTTTTTTAGGCAACTAACTCACAGCAATTATATGCCACACTCGCATGTAAACCCCCTTATCGCACACTCACATTAAGGATGGATGTCTTTCGCAGATTCACGATATACATAAATTCATCACACAATGAGTCCTCCTCCAACCAAGTAACCATCACTTTAATTCAACAACGCAACAATAGCTTAATTATTTTTTACCGCACAAGAGATTCACCACAGTTATTAATAGGAGACATGCATTACATAAACACATTCAAGTAAGAAGAGTTCACATTGCATGTGTTTTCATCTATCTGTAATATCATCACAATTCAGCATTAACACCATCCAATTACGTACTAAGATGTCCAGCAGTAAAATAATTCAAATATCACCATGATGATAGTATACTCCAATGTAGTGTAGAATTCCTACAAGTTTTATCTTATATTTCTAATTAAAATGTCAAAACTAAATAAAAGATATATACAATATATCCTAACAGTCTTCTTATAGAAGATGAAAATATTAGTGTTGTCACGAGTGTACATATTGGTGTTGGATATGTAGTTACTGGTGATAAAGACAATGGTAATCAAGTAGTTGGTGTAAGGACTGAACAAGCTATCATGAAAAGACAACCATGTAAAATGGGGAGAATCTAGATACTAACACAAATGAGTTCACTCCCAAATATTTGGAGAATTGTTGAGATGAATGGGCCAACGTGTTGACTCTAGCTGTAATTGTTGGGCAAACTAAGAGCTAAGAGACAAAGGATATGAAATTAATTGTACCAATTATTAAAAAATTAATTAGCTAAAATGTCAAAAATTTTACTTGGTTTATTTTTATTTAATTTTTACATTTTTATTAAATTTATTTTAATAAATTTTATTATAAAATTAATTAATTAACTAATCAGTTTTTATAAATTAATAATTTCTTATAAATTAAAATTAAGTTAATATTTTTATTAAATTTTATAAATAAAAATGATTTTAATTATATTTTAAAATTTTTACTTTTATTTAATTCTTAATTAATTTTATGACAACTAAATCATTTGACTTTAAACTTTTTGTTAGGCTTAACTTGTGATTCCAGGTCAAAATCTGTAAGAGAGGTGTCAAAGATCCGTCTAGCAAAAATAGATTTTTTCAATAATTTTTAAACCTGTCAAGTCATTTCTAGCCGAAAATACAGATATAGATATCACATCTTCCCATTAATCTATTAATATATTATTCTATATTATTATTCATCCACTTAATAAATAAGATTAATAAATATAAATAAATAAATATTCAAAAAATACAACAGAAATAAAATAATAGAAACAAGTAATCTTTAACTTATATTTTGAAATTTGCACATTGAACTATAGACCACTTTTTTATTTTTATAATAAAAAGTACTTATTTGCATTTTATAATGTATCTCACATTTTATAGTATATCCCACATCTCGTTCTCATTGATACCCGCGTAACAAAGGGGACAAAACGAATATCTTATAGAGCTACAAAATATTCTTTAATTTCATTTTTCGAAGCACGAGTACAATAAGTTCATTTTTTTAATAATAGATCTAAAAAGAATGAAGAAAGCAAAGATGTAGTCAAAAATCAGGTGCCCATCCTCTGCGGCCAACTTCTATATAAGCAAGAGCTTGATCGGTCTTGGTATATCAGCGCTTACAAGAAGCTAGCAAGTTCAGTTACTTGAGCTGTATTTGCACGAAGAAATTAAAGATGAAGAGCCAAGTTGAGATCATCTCCCAAACCATAGTCAAGCCATCTTCTCCAACACCTAAAACACTTCGCCATTACCAGCTATCCTCTCTCGACCAAATCATAACTAAAGTCTTCGCACCTTGGCTCGTTCTTTATCCTAACTCGCCCAAGATCAACAATGCCGACCGTTGCGAGCGTCTCAGGAAATCTCTGTCAGACACTTTAACGTTATTTTATCCTTTTGCAGGACGAGTGAGAGGAAATTCGCATGTAGATTGCAATGATGAGGGTGTCCCTTTCGTGGAAGCCAAAGTGAAAGGCACTATTCTGGAAATTCTTCAAAACCCTTGTTGCAATAATCTCAACGATTTGCTTCCTCTTAAAATCGACGAAAACAGCGACCTTGGTGCATTTGTTCAGATCACTTACTTTGAATGTGGTGGATTGGTAGTTGGTCTCGGATTATCGCATAAGATTGCTGATGCGTCGTCCGCTGTTAGGCTCCTTAATACCTGGGGAGCAATTGCTCGCGGAGAAAGCAAGGATCTAGTTGTTCCTTATTTTGAATCAGCCAAGTTGTTTCCTCCCGTCGATCTTTCTGGTTTTGATCCTTGCTACGATGTTGTCAAGGACAACCGCGAGATTGTTTCTAAGAGGTTTGTGTTCGATGCAAGCAGCATTCAAACCCTTAGGGACCAGTACGTTAAAAATTGTTTTAACTCTGGGAATAAGATCGAATCTCCCACACGAATCCAGGTGTTAACAGCCTTCATGTGCAGTAGATTTATGGCCACAACTCAAGTTAAGGCAGATAATTCTGATACAATCTACACGGTGAAACACGCTATGGACTTGCGAGCGAGGATGGATCCACCTCTTTCTGAGCAACATATTGGAAATTATCTTTATGTGCCCGTTGTAGCAGAACCTCACATTGATGATGAGGACAACTATCGTTGTGGTGTTATAAATGAAATGAGAAGAACAATAAAGAGCGTGGACACGGAGTATGTGAAGAAACTTGGAAACGAGGCAGATGAGCACATAAAATTTATGAAAGACGTGGCTGAGATGCAGAGGCAGAAGAAAGTTGTTACACTTATCTTCACTAGTTGGTGCAGGTTTCCTGCATATGAAATAGACTTCGGATGGGGAAAGCCTGAGTGGCTAGGAACACCTTGTTGGCCTTATCAGAACTTGTTTATATTATGTGACACCAAAGAAGGAGGAGGTATAGAGATATTTGTCCATTTGGAAAAGGAAGACATGGCCAAGTTCGAGAAGGACAACGAGCTTGCTGCATTTGTGTCCCCTTTGTGTGAAATCTAAAGCTATTTGTGCATGGATCATCGTCGTCATAGCCAACTGGTGTTTCTCTTTGTCCATTCCTTGTTACATTTTATCCTTGGATTAGAATCATTCAAACTTGTTTCTGAATCTCTGTCATTTTTCATTGTGTCAACAATTAATTTCGCCTTCTTATGATTCTTGAACTGTTATAAAAGAATAGGTATATAACTAGACTCTACAGTCTACAGGTCCAAAGTGAAGTTGTTAGAGCGCTGTCTTGAAAAGGGCAAACAAATTCTTTAAAGAAAATTTCATTTGGATGCATGTGCCGTGTTTTCAAATCATTGGTTTATAAGACTAATTTATTATGAATGAATTGTTAAATATCTGTAGATTCTTGAATGATTGAACATATAAAAATGTTAAAATTTTGCTGAAAATACAATTTTAACTTTAAAAAGAATAATCCTAACAAACTCATTTATTTGTGGCTACCGGTTCCAATTGCAACTCCATCAAAATTCCGTTTACATGTTAAAGCATAAAAGAAACTTAATCCCCAAATTCTTCTAACTACTTTTGAATCCTACTCCATCATTCTCAACCTTGAAATGAGCAAATTCCATTGCCATTATCACTATCAACCTGACATTTTTATCAAGTTCCTACAAGTGCTGAACTTCACATCTGTCGCTCTCTTCGTGATTATATCATCAGGATTTGTCTTTGATGAACTGCAACTTAATACAAAATGTGCTTTGTCTTCTCATGAGAAAAAGGATTTTCGATCAAATGTATCCACTTCAGATAGGCACGACTATCATAAGTACTAGTGGAATACTTGTTTCTCGTCGTGAATTCATCAAACCTCAGTTTGAATTACCGTTTCAAGTTATACAAAGATTTTTTTAGCAAGTAGAATTTTTCTTCATCCCTTTTGTCTATGAATTCCTCCGATGGTTGCTGTTGTGTTGAAATGTTAATAAATTTGGAGTGAAAAAAATAAAGAACAACAAGAACACCAAGATTTTTATACTGATTTAGCAATGCTTACGTCCAATTTGGAGACAACTGAGCATTTCACTATAATCAATGAGAGCATACAATAATGTTTATCACTCAATTTTCAAAAAGACCCAAATAACCCAAGCTCACACACTACTACTAGAAAAGAAAAAAACAAATATAAATAGTTTTTTTCTTTTCTCTCTCCCTTTCACTATTCTCTCTTCTTCTTCTTTCGAAAGTGACTCTCACTCTAACAATTTCTTCTCTTTCTCACACCATAAATTTTGTTCTCTTTGTGCTCTCTTTTCTTCTTCTTCATTTGCTTCTCTTTTATAGAGAACTTCATGGATGCATGTCAAAATTTGCTGCACCAACATCCAATCAAGCCACCATTGTTGAGTCAATAATCACCGAAAGCAGGCTGAGATTTTTGACATTTAATAAGGTAAGATTTCTGACTTTGCAAGCTTCCATTTTTGACTTTCTTTTGAGACAATATTCAACAATCTCCACCTTGGATCAAATCCTCGAAGTGGAATTCCCAATAGTCGTCTCCCATTCCCCTACGGGGTAATCAACACATTTTACAAATGCCAATCAAGTCTAAACAATGCTTAAACTTGAGTAACGAAACTGATTTTGTCAACATATCAACAGGATTGTCAGCAGTCCCAATCTTCTGAAGAAGAATATCTCCCTCATCAATAATCTCACGAACAAAATGGAACCTCACATCAATGTGTTT
>JANZLF010000004.1:35319373-35330375 GCA_026546835.1 Erythroxylum foetidum
GCGCCAAAAGAGTTTCAATTTGATTTTGGAAGTGAGCATGGTCTATTGTTTTGGGCATAAATCCCTCATACGACCTCTAATTGAGGTCAGGCTTGAACCATTAGTTTTCTAAGACATGTATATTTCTCTATATGAAAGTTTGTATCTTTTGGAGCTAAATTGAAAATGTTTGCATAAAAGCAAGTGAGAGGTGGATTAAGAGAGCATGTTTCAGGTATGAACTCTTTTAGGTTTTTGGAATGTATCTTGAGTTATATAACTCCGATTAAGGTGATTCTTGGCTCTATGAGAACGTGAGGCTTTAAGCTATATTTGATATGAATAAGTCAATATGTGATTATGATGTTTAGGTAGAATGCGCTCATCACTTTTATGGAACAACAGTATGTAGCGCTGCAATGTAATAAGCGCAAGGTTTCAGGAATACGGTAGTTGGGCTCTGGGAATGGGGTCCGACATCTTGTGATATCAGAGCAAGAGAGTAAGTGGTAAGTTATATGCATTTGGGTCTAGGATCCAACAATTGTGGTATCAGAGCAAGAGAGTAAGTGGTAAGTTTCATGCAGTTAGGTCCCGGATCCGACATCTAATCATTCACAACGATTTCAATTTCAAGCAACTTAACATACACACACATAGGCAAGAACTTGCCCAATTACACAATAACTATAAATACATTACTCACCTAATTTGCTTACAAAAATCCAAGTTAAGCTTACCTTTCCCCTTGCTCTTGGATAGGATTCCCTTGGTTTCCTAAAATAACCAAGGTTCCATTCAAAACAAAATTCCAATAAAATTCATAAACTTCAAAAAAATTTACAAAAATTGCAAAAACACAAATTAAGCTCAAATCTAACCTACCTATAGTCCATCCAGGTTAGAAAACCTAAGACTTAGTTTAGAAACCCTAAAATCATTTGTGTTCTTCTAATTCACCTTCTTCCAACATAAACCTTTCATTCTTTACACAAACCCTTTTCTCTTTCTAACTTCTTCATCCTCAGCACAAGCCATTTCTTTAATAAAGCGAAAAGATGGTTAACCTACTTTAACAAGCTTGATTTCTCTTCTTTTCTTCTTTCACCGAAACCTCTCTTCTTTCTCTCTTATTTTCGTTTTTCACTCTTCTATTCTTTCAATTCACGTTTTTCTCTTCTTAACAAGCAAGATAGCATATTCTTCTTCCATTTCTACCCTTAATGAGTACAAAAAGTCAATTTTACCCTTCCTTATAAGCTTATGTTCTTTTATGCTTAAGTGATCTCCCAAAAATGTCCTTGAACATCCTTATTACATTAACACTTTAATTCTACTTACCCATTCAACAAATTCTACTAACCTTGACATAATTATAACTCCAAAATTTAAATCTATCAAAACTCCAAAATTATTTTTAAATCATGCTTAACCTAAAGAAAAAAATTTCAGGGTCCAACAGTAATTGGTATAAGGGTCATACTTTCATTGAGGTTGACCAGGAAAGCCCCCTATTGTGTTAGCTTCTTGAAGAGAGTCTTGTTGCAATGTGGGGAACATATCCGTAGGATGTCCAAACAATGAGCATATTTCGCACACTCTTGCCGATTGCAAATGACCTACAGTCATTTGATGAATTAGAGTGGTTAAATCAGATATTTTATCCTTAAGGTGTGTGTTACTTACCTCATTCACATGCTTAATAGCTCCATCCATCCTTGTCCCAAAATGTTGAGAAATTTTAGCTATAACTGATATTAACTGTCTGGTTGCCCAAGGTGTTTTGTTTAATAGAGCTCCTCTACCAACTACATCAACCATTCTTCGATCCATTGGCAATAGTCCTTCATAAAAGTATTGAATTAGAAGTTGATCGAGAATTTGATGATGTGGACAGCTAGCACATAGATCCTTAAACCTTTCCCAATATTCATATAATGTTTCTCCGATAATTTATCTTATCCCACATATCTCCTTTCTGATATTTGTTGCACTTGATGTAGGAAAGAACTTCCCCAAAAATTTTCTTTTCATCTCGTTCCATATTATTACTGAGCCAGGTGGAAGATAACATAGTTAATCATTTGCCTTATCTTTCAAAGAGAATGGAAAGGCCCTAAGACAAATTTGTTCTTCTGTTACCCCTTGTGGCTTCATTCCAGAGCAGACAAAATGAAATTCTTTCAGGTGTTTATGCGGATCTTCACCTCCAAGACGATGGAAAACAGGCAGTAAGTAAATCAAACCAGATTTCAACTCGAAATTTACCTCAACGTCTGGAAATTGAATGCATAAAGGTTGTTGATTCAAATTCGATGTCACTAACTTCCTCAACCTTCTTAAGTTGAGATTTGTCATCTTTTATCCACTTTTTGAAAATTAGAATCTTCAACAATGGTTAGATCTATTTCAACTTTAACGTTTGAAGGCGAATGAATGCTTCCTTACTTAGTTTCTTTTCTTAAATGACGTGTTGTTTTCTCAATTTCTAGATTATATTGCAGTTTACCTGTATGAGAAGCACAAGTCATACAAGCAAGAGGTTAGCAGTAACAATAAAAATAAAAAGGCAAAGAAATTAAGAAACTTGAAATAGTTCCCCGACAATGACGCCAAATTTTGGTTGAGTTGTCGAGGCCCCAAAAATGATACCAATTCTTCAAAATTTTATAATAGTTATGGAACCAAGTCGAATCCCTAGAGAACTGAACACTAATTTCTTAATTTCAAGCAATAAAATTAAATGGAGATTTTTATTAAGAAATTGATTAACTAAAAATAAGACAAAAACAAACTAAATGAATTGAATTTAAATATGAGAAAGTCCATATTACCAAACTTCAATTCAAGGGAAAGATCTCATCTAATTGTAACATTAATCAGTGGTCTAAAAAGAATATTTTCATAATTTAAGCAGTTAGTTTGAAACATATTAGGATAGTCGTAATAAGTCTCAAATTTTCTTAAATTAATTGGTTCAAACCTAACATCTAAACTAAAACTTATCATCTATTGATTGGTTTGATAGAATTCCATATCAAATAAATTATAGCAATTAGCTCCGTGAAAAAAACTAAACCATAAATTAAATGATCGAGATACTTGAAACTATTCAATTTAGTTTTCTTGTTTATCATAAGTTAAATATGGAAATTCATAAATAACCTATTTGCTACTTGTACTAATCCTTCATGACAATTACGAATCACTGAATTCTTGGATAGTGGTCGAATGATCAATATTAAATTAAATGGCCTGATTAATCGAATATCAATCATTCATGAAATATGAAAACTCAAAACAAAAAATACTTGAATTAAAACGTGATTAAAAGTTTGAAACACAATATCTCACAAGGTTACAACTAGAATTTCGAATTCCCTTAAATTAGAACGATTGAGTTTAACTACACATGGCTTTCGTTCCAATAACAAAGATAGAAAAAAGACCAAGTATTGCTAAAAATGTTTTAAAAAGAGAGAGAGAGAGAGAGAATCTCTTTATGTTGTGAGAAACATCCCTTTTATAGGATTTTCTAATATAATCCTAATCTAACTCTAGCTTGTCTAAAATGAATTCAAAATCAAACTCCTACATGATAGGAATAACAAGAAGTTTTCCGATTAAACTCCAACTCTTCAAGTGATCATCCTTATCCACTGCATCAATCTCTTTTTCTTATCCAAAATTTGTCATTATTATCAAAAGAATCACAATTTGATGCAATCTCTACTTTATATCTCTTAAAACAAAACAAACATTAATTTTAACATTTAAGCACAAAAATAAATTCAAAACAAATGATCCAATATCAAATAATTAGTCAAAATAGGATCTTATCAATGATACTCGTTCTCTCGTTATGAAGCATCTAATTGTTGACTTTCAACTTAAAATGCCATCTACATGAGTTTTGTTATATTTTAAGGAGGCATGTAGAGGAGACCACATTCATTTTTTTTACAATAATTTAAATAAGGCTTTATATAAAATCTAACAATTCAATTTAATATGCAAATGTGATATAATAAATTGGTATATTGTTTTAGGTCAAAGAGCAAAGCTAAATGATGCCCAGTGTGATGCTCCAATGTCAATCGTTTTGAACCTGGAGAAATTGTAGAGAGAGGTCATTAAGAGCTCTTAATCAAACTTTGACGTCTTACACAAAGAAGGGTCCAACCTAAGTGAAGTGGCAGGACAGGGACTTCTCATCTAAATAATAGAAATTAAGGACGGCAACATGTCAAGTTATAATTCAAGTCCGAACTTGAAATTAAGTCAGATTGTGTTATCATATCGAACCCAATTTTAACATTGCTTTGATTAGTTTTAAAAAAGTATTATAGTGACAAGTTGAATTGTTCCAGGTTAGTCTTGAGCCGATTCTCTAAACACAAAATTGAACTGTAGTTTAATCAATCCGAATCTAACTCATTGACTACGATTCAAATAATAGTTGTATGAGTCCCTAACTCAGAATAGAGAAGATAATAACTCTTTACCACGGTCACTGCTTTCCGAGATAGATGTGTCTTGAATGGATATAATGTACAAGCATTAAGGAATCACTGGACTTAGGAGCTAGAATCCATTACATGACTAAATCACACAGAAGTTTCCTTGTTATTTATACAGCAATTCCAATTCAAATTAGATTCTGACCTAATCTGTCTTTGATTCAGTGGCATTCACTTCCTCTGGATGGTTTTTTTCACAGTAGAATGCCTCATATCTTGCTCGATATGGGCTTTCTTTTTCGCTGTAAAAGCTGCATCAGTGGCCAGAAGATATCCAGTCTATGGAAACCTTTGGACGCCTGCAAGAAATGCAGATGTTATTGAAATGTTGGTCATTTTCGACACAGTAAAAGAATATTGAGTTTAATGGCATACAATTACCTCTACTATAAAATGTGCCCATGCGTTATTTGATCGGTTTTCCATCACACCCTTCAAAATTGTTAAATTCAGCCCACGGATCACTTGAGCAATGTCCAGGAAGAGTATTTGATCGTTGCAAAGCATCTGTCAAAAGCAGAGGTTTTGAGTTGCTAAACATTGAAATAGTGAGAACTTTTAAACTAGCAGGACAAACCTCAATAAGAATGTGTCCCGGATACTCAAGGTCTTCCACAACTATAGGGCATTCTTGGAGTTCGGTTCCAAATTCAAAGGCCCAGCTTCTTCCATTATGAAAGTAGTTTTTGGAATCAGCTGATCTGCAACTCTTGCGTGAAGCCACCTGTAAGAAGTTCAGTTTCAAATTATTTTGTTGTCAAGGTATTCACATGGAAGCTGAGCTTGCTAATGATTGAACACAGTATGAAAAGACCTTTGGTTAACCAAATGAAAACCAATCAGTTTATTTATGAACCACTTTTTTACAACAGAAACATGAACTTCAAAGTACTGTCTCTGCTCCATAAGAAAAATTAAATTCAGATTTGCTACTATAGCCTGTTACATTCCACAACCACTCATTTCCCGTACCTAAATTTTCATGAAAGATAAAACTGCTAGACATTAATCTGTATGAACTCACTTTACATACCTCCTGCTGCACCCACTGCCTCAGTTTCTCTGCTTGAGAAGTTATACTTCTCATATACAAAATATGCTTGACCGTTTGGTCTAGTAGTCCATCAATGCTACACTGCAATTTCACAAAAGACACTTGCAGACATATTAGATATCAAATCTTAAGTAGAATCGTATTAAAGCTCCAGAAAAAAGAAATATAAGCAGAGCGCTTACCTTTGCTCCATTAGGAACAAGTTCCCTGAGTTCTTTTACCCTATCCTGTATCAGCTGTCTATCTCTTGGTCTAGCCCTTTGGTTATCACCTTGCTTTGCCCTCCTTTTGCTAATATTTGGTGACTTTTGTCCTTTCTGAGGCTGCAAGTGTTTGCTCTGCCTTTGTTGCTGATCCTTAACAAAAATCATGTTTATCATGCTCTTCAAAGCATCAGAAGTAGGATTAATATTTATTCCATCAGCAGCATGCTCTGACCTATCTTGGCTCAACGGAGCTTGATTGCTCATCGTGAGAACATTAATTTCAGATTGGCTTTGTGATGCAGACGATGCACTATACTGTCCCAGTGAGCTCACGGATGACTTGAAACTTTCAGAGCAATCAACAGAAGTATCACCTGAATCATCATAACCTTTAGAAACAACAGCGTCCAACAAATATTCAGGACCAGCTCCTTTAGCAGAATATGAGCGGTCAGTTATTTCACTTGGATCTTGGCTGTAGATCAGAGTTGAGCTGCTGTAACTATCATCATGTAAGCAGGAAGAGTTCCAAAAAATATCACTGGTATGGCACTGAAAAGCTGGTCCAAGTGCTTTATGTAACTCGCAACCCTTTGGAAAGCTAAGGATACCACTAAAATTTTCATGATCAACGTCAGCAGAAGCCCTACCTTCAAATGACTGCATTGGCACACCTCCAGCTGAATAAGAATCTGTAGTTCCAGTAACAGATTGTTGAGAAACTCCCACATCAAAGTCAGTAAACTGGGAATACACTTCTAATTCCTGCATCAGACAGGAGAGTTCAAACAGCTTGCTCTCTACCATCTCTAGTTGGCTCGTATTTAATGACTCGGTTGAAGTTGATACTTCAGAAAGATCATCTGGTGCATCCTCAATCTTGCTTTTGCTTTCAAATTCAAAAGCTTGCATAAGATCTTTTCCATAGCACATAAACATGTTTTTAAACATCGGCATTGGCTTCACTTGACTTGCAGCAGTAAAATTCTCTTTATTCAGCTTGAAATGATCCAAATCCTCTGCTTTCACAGGCCTATTTGCAAATGCTGATGTTATATTTGAGTTCGTCATGGGACAAGATGTTAGAGGAGATGTAATCTGAGCTTCAAAATCCTTCTTCAAACACAAAGGCAGACCATAATCCCCAACTTGGATGAGGCCATTGATGACATCTTTGAGATGATTCACTACTTCAATATCTTCAGCAAACTTGAACATATAAAAAGAACAAAGAGAAGGCCTTAAATTAAGACTTACAATGAAACGAAAAAAATGTTTAAATCTCTCCCCTGCAAGCACAAAGCGGATGCACACAAGTATGACACAGGAGTGCGAATGCACATGAATAGGGGAAAAGTAACCCAGAATTACATTTGGGTTGGTCTTTCAGACATGAAGGCTTTCCTACAATGCTTCATTTTGACTTGTATTATTTTCATCGAAGACAACAAATCAACCGCATGGTTGGACAAAATTTGAAAATTATAGGTACCTATCAAATAGAACAAGAAGTCACCACACAACTACATGAAGTTAAGGAAATATGCTCACCTCTTCGAAGGACCCAAGCTGTAGTACTCCTTGAGAAGCTACGGGTACCAGCAAAATTGTCTGCCCAAAGTATTGCAAGCGACAAGTTTGTATTCAATTTAGAGAATAATCTTAAAATCTAGAGAAATTAAATCATAAATATCCTATAAAAGATTTAAGCAATTGAAAAGAACCAACAATCCCATCCCAGGAACATGCACAAGTATTTAATGCACACAGAAGTTTCTTACATGCAGGCATATAGAGGAGGAAATATCGCAATATTTTAGTTACCTTTATACCTGTTGCAAACTGAGGCAGCCACTCTTCTGGACACTGAAAATGGAAATAATGTCATTTATAAGCATGACTTGTTATTTTCTAGGTACTAGCCATATTTATCATTTATTGCTATTAGAAATCTGACCTCAGAAACTAACTCAGGAAGCAATTCTCCGTTCAAAATATTTTTCAAGGAAACCCAGCAATGCTTTCCAGTTAATGCTACTTTACCAGCAACCCTGAGAATTTTGGAAGACAAGAATCAATTTTCATCACTCAATAGCTTGCATATAATGCGATCTTAAAATATGTCCTTCCACTGATTTTAACATTAAAGGGAGACTGTAATGGGCTTATTTTTTAAATAGATTACTTCGTTTACATATTCGACAGGAGAGCTCACGACCTGTTACAAAATGGATCGAGGTCATCATACCCTTCTCCTACAGTGTACTCAAGCTGCTGCATGTCAGCCAACACAAATCCAAATGGAGATGCGTCAGAGGTACAATACAGTGGTGAAGTTTCAAACTGCAGAGAAAATATACCACCAATTCCACTGCTATAAATATCTTCACCTCCCAAAGGTGCTCTTAGTTTTGGATAATCAAAATACCCATCTTCCCAAGTTAAGACCCTGTCATTAAGTAATGGATCACTTGTTACACTGCATGATGAATCGTTGATATGGACAAAGACTCGAGGACTAAAATTATAAACAAGAAAACAGGTAAGCAAGTAGAAAATAAGGGATTTATACTGAAAAGTAACTGGTTCAAGAACTGCAATTCTAGTTCTACACAAAAAGAAAGAGATAAAAATTTACTTATAATTCAAAACTTCTCTCAAGCATTCACCATCTTTAGATTTTTATTTAAGCTATCAAAGGACATAGCATCAAGCATCCAACAGAAAACTTTAAGACTGCAATACGTTGGCTATAGAATTTTGCTTAGACATCAGACAAAAGGACTCTTATGTGTCCAAAATAAGAACTCTTACGTATGAAATTCCCCTTAAATAAGTCCTAAGTTAAAGAAATCATAAGAGTAACATAAGGTTGGGGCAGGATGCAAAATCCATAAAAAAATTGAACAAAAAATTTACAGTATCATCACGTTAAGCAAATACATAGGGATTCAGAAATAACAACTTACATGGAGTTTTCATGCCTTAGTTTCCAAAACACGGCATATATCCAGTGTGAGTCACTGCAAAGACTTCGGAGCAATTCCCCCAAATCACTACTTCCCATTCGTTGACTAATTGGAAAAAACAACAACTAACAACAACAAAAACTCCCTACTACTATTTCTAGCAGAACAACAAATTTATCCAAACCCCTAAACTTATTTCTAGCTTCCCCGATAAGAACCTCGCCCAGCTTGTTTTATCAGTAAACCCGCTCTTCGTTTCCTCGGTGGTCCTACTGAATTCAGGACCAAAAGTCTCATAGCTAATAGCATCAAATGGTACTATTTGTGAGAAGCTAAATCAACTGCTTTATCACAAAAATGCACTTAAAGCGATAAAATTTGAACTTGGAAGTCCATGTGAACGATCTCTTGATTTGATATGAGCAGCGTCTTAAAAATAACAAGCTATTGAACGAAGATCGCCTACTCTAGCTTGCAAACGTCGCGACTGAACAAAAAAGAAGCTAAGCCGAGGCGCTACATTCAGACTTGGCTCGCTCTCACTTGGTCAATAAACTACACAAAAGATGAAAAATCAAATAGAAAGAAGCCGTCAGCTAAATGCACGTAACCAGTAAAAGGTGGGACAAAACCATAACTAAAACTTCAAGAACAATCGGTGGACTTGGAGGCAAGCAAGCAGAGTGCGACAGCAAAAGTAACTGGAATTAGGAGTTACCTGAAAGCAAAGATTAGAGAAAATGGAGATTAACTCAAGTTCGTTGGATTTAACTCAAGTTCGTTGGATTCCATGATCAGGGAAAATGCTATGCTGAGTGGCCTTTGACGGAGCCCTGCTTATATAGTGTCTCCGCCTCCGGTCACCCGTCAAATCCTTGTGGCCCACAACTGAACTGCAAAATATAGTAAAATAATTAAAATAAACTTAAAAGTCTAAAAGACAAAACTTCCTTTAAGACTTTATTATTTAACAAAAATTAAAAACTCCTTTATTTATAAAAATAACGATAAAATGTAATTTTAATTTTTAAATTTTACTCTAACCAATTAAAATAATCATTTTATTTAAATTTAATTTAATTAATTCAACAATTTTAATTAAATTGTCCTATTATTTAATAATTAATAAGGCATAGAATTATTTTTATGATAATTATTTTCTATAACTATTATTCTTTAATTTATTAAGCTGAATTTTCCCTCTAATTTTTGGTATTTATTCAACTTTAATTATCTAATTTTATAGTTTTAAGTTTAAAACATTTTCGAGAGAGAGAGAGAGAGAGAGAGATGGAGGGAAGATCACATCCTCTGCTCCTATTAAGTAGTTCCAGTCATATTTTATTAAATTTCATTCACATATTTAGATAGGACCTACATAAATATATGAACCAAATTAAGTGGCACAGGTTTAGAACACCTTAATGGGAATAGGGTGTTCCAACCCAAGAGAGACCACTTGTTAAAGTATTTACTTAGACTATGATTTAAATTAATTTCTTCATCTTTTTCTTTTTAAGTAATAAGCAACAATAAGAATAATTTAGTTAAAATCTTGTTAATACGTAGAGTCTACGAAGATCCAGCCATATACAATCTTATTCTTAAGTAATAAAGAGAATGACTCACATGAATTTTTTCAAGGAATAATAAACATAAATGCTGTCTTGAAAATCTATGATTAAAATATCAAAGATACCCGATTTACTAAACTGCAAAAATTTTGAATTGATTAATTTTTTAATTCGACTTGTTTCAATAACCTCTGTTATCAGGGACGGAGATACTTGGGGTCAGTGGTGCACTGGACTCTCCAATATTTAAAAAAATTAAATATTATATATGTATATACACACACACAAAGACAGAGTTATTTGAAGGTCAGTGGTGTACTAGACTCATCAAAATTTAAAAAATTAAATATCTGGATCCTCCTATTTTAAATTTCTAGCTCTGTCACTATCTGTTATCAAAAATTAATTAGTTTTTATAAACTTATTGAATTTTATAAATCACTTAGTTTTCATTTAAGAATTTTTGTTTTATTAAATTTCATTTTTTCAATAATACTAAAAAAAATTATTCAATCTTATTTCAAATTGTTCAATATTGTTTAATATTTACTATTTTCATAACGATTTAATACTGATTTAACCTTTAAACTTTAAACGTTTTTTATTATCGGTCTAATTTTCAGATATAATTTTTTAAACATTAGGTAAAATAGAAATTAAAAATTCATAAATCTTTATCTTATGATATTTCCTGTATCAT
>JANZLF010000004.1:35343361-35355916 GCA_026546835.1 Erythroxylum foetidum
AAATTTGACATTGAATTAAAATTTTTTAAATGTTATATATTTTTAATTTATTAGTGTTATAATTACTACTTATCAATGTTTTAGACATCAGATCATAAATTAAACATGTAAGACAAAAATTTTAAAGTTTAAAAGGTTCAAATAATATTAAACTATCATAAAATTATTTAAAATTAAAGAAATTAAAATATGATTAAAGAGATTATTTTTATTAATATAATAATTTGAAGTTTAATTAAAGAAAAGATTATTAAATAAAATTTATTTATTTATTTTAGTATATAAAAAATTATTTATTTAAAAAATTGATAGATTAATTAATAAACAAAAAAATTAAAAAATTTATATGATTTAAATTTTTTATAATTGAACCAATTAAGCCTACGTGAGCTTTTAATCATTGATATCTATAATATTAGTAATTACAGATGTCTACCAATTACGAATACATAACTCATTTACGGTATTAGCCAAAGTAAAAACATGGGGCGGTCCACTGGATCAGCCACCTCTGAACAAACCTGATAATTAAGGACTAGGGGTTGGAATTGACATTCAAAGAAACGGATATTAAAAACAATATCACATGAACCTAACCAAACTTGAGGAATAAATGACATCAAACAAAAGATGGAGAGTGTGCATATGAGTTTAGATGTGGCTTTCCTATGGACAAAGTCTACTTAATATTCAATGGTTTTGTTTAGCATTTATGTAAACAATGTTCTTTATATTTAATTTTTTTTTAGTGAGTTTTAAGTCTTATGAGTAGAATTTCCAAAACCTTATAATATTATAGGAATAATTCAATTAAAAAACATTTTTATATATTTTATTTTAATATTAAATTGGATTTATTATATAATTTTAAGCTACTAATATTACTAAATTACTATTTAATATTAAAACTATAGGTAATGCATATTAAAAATGAAGGGATAACAAATTAAACAATATATAACCTTTTAAAAATTTTTCAAATTAATATCAATTTTTAAAAAATTTTAATTTAATGACTAACTTTTTAAAACTTGTATAAATCATGATAAAATATTGTTTTTATTAATATTAAATATCAATGACATTTATTAATCACGTCAACAACAAAAATATCGTTTTGTCTTGATTTATATGAAATTTGAAAGGTTGACTACTAAATTTGAAAATTTTAAAAAATTTAGTACTAACTTGAATTTTTTTTAAAAAATAAAAAATTAATGATGATTAATTACTAATAAATAAACACAAATTTCTCTATTTAAATCAAAATTTTGTAGAAATTCGGTCTTGATTGATTAAAGTTTAAATTAGTCAAAAAAAATACCTAAAACATCACAAACACGAGGGAAATTATATACATATATAAAGGTCTTAATCTTATAATTTGCTCAATCCTCATACTTGGCGTGAAGAATCGGACTCCAACTTGTTACGCCACGTCACATAAGATCTCTCTTTTATAAACGGACCCTCCCGACTCGCCCTTCACCATTGTAAGAAACCAAGAAAGTCTTCGTCTTTGAAGCTGAAAATCAACCTCTAGAATGGAGGGTCTCATTCCTTTCGTGTACAAAGTCGTAATGCAATACAAGACCGGGAAAGAAGATCCCTTTTCGACATGGCTATGCGAGTCTCCTTCACCCTCCTACACGCGACTTCCAGGGGACTCTGGTCGGTTTCAGGCTGCTGATGCAAGGCGTTTCGGGTCCGACTATGCCTTTATTCCAGCGTCCTCAAATATGAACTCTACAGGCACCCAGATTGTTATATCGACTGGTGCTCAATCTCCTCTCTGTCGCTTGACTTCCCGTCGAGTGGCCACTTGATCATGTGGGACAAAGCTTGGGGCTTGCTTGGAGCTATGTACAATACGTAGTGGGAGTACGGTGATTTGTGTCTTAGATGAATTGTGAATTATGGCAAATCTTATTTTCAATGATTGTGAGGTGAATTAGCGTGTGAAGAACCAAAGGGTGCACACGCTTGTGTTGCTTTTTTATTTTCCTGAATGAATATAATCTTTGTAAATCACTGAATTGTAATATTTGGCCAAAGGGTCATGTTACTAAGCATATCAGTAATCTACTATAGCTGTTTGCTCTGTTTTTGGTTGGATTTCTGAAGTATTGCAGTGAAACACGGATAGTCAAATATTCAGATCGGTGACTGTTTTTGCATTCTTCTTTCTTCCGTCTCAGAGAACTCAGGATCCTGGAAAAAGGACAGAATCTAACGGACAACAGAATTTTAATTAGAAAGATTTGCAACCCAAAGTAGGTTAAACCCATTTCACTGGAAAGAAAAAAGTGTTACTGTTTAAGCTTGATGTTTCAGCTGTTCTTAAATGACTCGTTGAATAGCTTCAGTATTGAGGTCGGATGGTTTCTTAATACGATACGAGAATCTGTCGAGTCCAAGAAACCATTTTCTCATTTATGTTGAACTTCTGCTTTGAGGGATCACGTCTCTATGCCTATTTGTGTAAGTTAGTCTCTAATGACACGTAGATTGAGTGTTGATAAGTTTAGGTTATTTTTATTTAATAAACTCAATTTAATAATAATTAATATATAATACTAAAGAAATTATTTAAATTAAACTAATCACACAATCAAATAATAATTTAAAGAGTACAAGGAAAAATAAATAATACCGTAAGTTGACTCTTTAAGATTCTTCTTAAAATTTTATTATGAATTTTTTATAAAATGAATAAAACCTTTGTACAATATAATCTTGTTTTGTTAGTAGATTGTTCTCTCTTTTAATCTTGTTTCAAGGTTAAAACAACCTTAACTCTTCGGCTCTTTCCTAATATTTTGTAAGCTCTGGACAAGGTAAATAAAAAAGTTTGATTTGTCTTTTTTGTTATTTATGAGTATCAAGAGTGGACCCTTGTAGAGAATAAAGTAAGGCATAATACAGACAAATTAAGAGTGAGCCCGGGGTAAGTGTCCTTTCTACCTTTGCCTAGGGTCGAGCTTACAACTCTCTTTAAGACGCAATAAAAATGATTTTTATAATTTAAAATATATCAACTTGTCGAAGATAATTAGCTCACACACTAAAAAATAAGACATTGAATATTTTCTTTTTGAAAGTGAAATAAAACAACCAATGCTTAAATGCTTGAAAAACTTAGAAAAGTGTATATAGAAACACCAAAATATTCAATTCAAGAACAAATGAGAAAACACATAACTAAAGAATTTCAATATCCAAACTAGCTGATAGAGTGGAAAAAAAAAGCTAGGTGAAAGATACTAATACATGACTAATGTGCATTAAGTGCATAAGATTCACTAGTTGTTTAATAGCAATTGACTCGACTAGTGTAACTTAGTCATTTCTTTCATATTTGTCATCGTCTTTGAATAGGAGATATGATAATTTCTTATAGTCGAGTTTTCTACATTTGGAACAAATAATTTTGACTTATCCTTACTTTTGTTGAGGTCTTTTCTTTTGAAAAAACTGATTTATATTTTGAGCTAATCTTACCCTTGTTGAGTTCTTTTCTTCTGAAAACATTATCTCTTGAAGAATTTCTTACACTTTCTAGTGATAAGTGTTAGATCTTCCTCATTGCTTCTACTTGTTGATGTCTCCTTGGCTTCACTTAATTCTTCTGTTAAGTCTTTGAATGTTAAATTCTTTTTTCTTTAAAAGTGTTGTTTCTTTTGTATCTCTTAAAACCTCATTTCGAATATGAGAAGAGATATAATGAGCTCCTCAAATAATAGTGTTATTAGATCATTGACTTCATGAATAGATGTTATTTTAGCTTTCTAAGTCTTTGGAAGTAATCTAAGTAACTTTCTTATTATTTTAACATTATAGCAAGTTTTTTCAAGATCTTAGAAAAGATTATAACATCAATGAATCTTGTATACATGCTTGATATGCCTTCGTCATGTTTTATTTAGAATAGTTCATATTGATGATTAAGCATGCTTAATTTACTTTTTTAACTTGATTAGTACCTTCAAGCATGATTTTGAGTGTATGCTAAATTTTGTGAGCATTTTCACGTATGAATACTTTGTCATTCCTACCTAATACATAGAATAATATATGAAAGGTTTGTTCAAAGAGAGAACTCTCTTGTCTTAAGAATGAGTCCTTTAATTTAAGTGATTTTGTCATCTATAATTTTCATAGGAATAAAAAGTCCATTTAAGACTTTTTATAAGTCAATAGTTTTAACCATCAAGAAGAATTTCATCCTACCTTTTCAATAAAAATAGCAATTATCATCAAAGGAGGCCCGTTAACATTTTGTCTCTCTTGATTGGATGAATAGAATGATACTCCTAAATATGCTATTATGATCTTTATTATATGGTTTCATTTGAAATGTTAAACAAAGAGACTTGCTTTAATGCCACATCTTGGTCCCTAATAGCACCCAAGAGGCAAGAAGAGTTGGGTGTTAATAAATTTAAGCTATTTCCTATCCAATAAACTCAATTTAATGACAATTCATATATAAGGACAAACAATCCTATATCTATTCTTCAAAATACTCCTTAGAATTTCACTATAAATCCTTTTGACAAGGTGAAGAGAACCTTCATACAACTCAATCTTGTTTTGTTTAGTACTAAGTGACTTCTCTTGCGATGTTGTTTCAAGGTGAAGAGCAATTTCAACTCTTTAGAACACACCAAAGCTAACCCCAAATGATCTTGCAACTTAAAATATATCACTTGATCTATTTGGTAAAGATAATTAGTTCACACATTAAAAAAAAAGAGATAATGAATGCTCAAATACTTGAAAAATAAGAAAAGTGTGCATAAAAACAAACGAATACTTTTCCGTGTTAGACCAATCAGAAGATATGTATTTATAAGATTTCGAGACTCATACTTACTCTTGAAACTAAAAACTAGTCATTACAATGGTTAATTGTAGGACATTGGTCGACTAATGTAGCATATTAGTCGACTAATATGCATTAAATAAAAAAGATTTCCTAGATGTTAAGTATCAGTTGACCAAAATATTAATTTGTGTTATTACAAACTTTCAATACATTAACTTTGATAATTTTAACTTGTAATTGACCATTACTTTTACAGGTCAACTAATTCTATCAAAATCATGATTCCAGTAATTTTAAATGTTTAAACTTAAATTTTTTTATTACAAATTCGTATTAAATATCTTGAAAAATGTTTCCCAAAAAATGTTTTGAAGTTTAAGAGAATTTCTTTTGGAATCAAAACTTTAATACTCCACGAATGAAAATTTTCATGTAATTAGTTAAAATAAAGATGTATTTGTGTATAACTGAGTCTTTAAAATTATCAAAATGACTACCTGAAGCACATCAAAGATTACCAATTATTTATAAATTTCATGTGCCTTGAATTTTTTTAGCTTTAACTTTGACCTTAACTTTGAATGGTGCAAATTTTAAATTTTTTTCTTAAGAACAACATGAAATATCTCTTGATTTATGTATGACTATAATTTGTTCCCATATCATTTCCATAAAAAATGAAACTCATTAATAGCAAAATATGGATTGAAATCACTTTCAGTTCAACAATGTATATCAAGAGTCGGGCATATCAATCCTATAATTAGATAACAGAACATTTTTTCTATCTTATTTCTGAAGGAATATGAACAATAACTCCCACTGAGGAGCATGTTAAAAGTCCCTTTCTCATCTGGTACTAGTTGATTTACATGGCAGAATGCACCTCCAGAAAACGAAACACATTGCAGGAGTTACTGCAGAGTGCTCGTCACTCTCACTTTCCCAAGGCCTAGTTTCCTAATTCCCGAACCTGAATGGCCAGCGAGCATAGAAGTGTAAAGTAAAACCATGAAATTGGAACCTGAAAACTGAAGTGCTTACTTTGAACTTAACAGAAATTTTGGATCTTGAAACGAAAAGAAGACATGGAAAACAAACTCGTGTAAGATAAAAAGCAGTGCATACGAACAAATCAAATCTATTTCATCTCTTCAAGGTACATTGAAACTAAATTTCTTGGTAGCCGTCCGAGATTTATTCTGTTAATCGTTACACGCCAACACCTGTATGCCTCTCCAAGTTTCTATAACTTCGATAGTCTGTCAAGTAGTGACATGCATGTGCCTTAGTTCTAATAGAAGATAGTGAGCTTAGCTTCTTCAAAGCACGAATTAGACACTGAACACTGAACTTGCAAATCTTATCAGAATCCATTTTCGGGAAAACCTAGGACTAAACCCTTGTGAAACGTAAAGAGTTAAGACGTCTGTCTCCTGTTTTGCGGAGTCCCAATAATGACACTCCGGTTCTTGTCTGAAGAACATAATCTTCCATTTACTATCCCTGCTACTGTCACAAGTGCTTTTTTAATAGCCATAGTATTGGAGGTAAGCTTTTCAATGGCAGAAACTGCGTCTAAAATTCTGATCCTCCTGTTATCTTTACTATCATCCTCTTGGTCAGCTATAGCTATACGACGCTGTGGCAACTGTGGTCTCACTCCAGTTCCATACCCACTTAGCACAGGACCAGATTGTGGCGACCAGTTGTACAAGATCCGTTGCACTGCAGAAACTTTGTGGTTCGATGCTTTAAATGGAACATCTTACAAGATCACATCCATTAACCCACTAACCCAGAGGGTGACCATCGAGCCCGCAATCCTGACAGTTAACTCCTGTATAACAAGTGATTTCCATAGCCAAGGAATACAGCTCAATCAGAGTCTTCCATTCAACATTACTAGTTCTAACACCATTCTGTTGTTTAATTGTAAAGATGCAGTGTTACAGTTGAAACCACCTATGGACTGTGGAGCGACTAGCATTTGTCATAGTTACATCAAGGAAAAAACAGCTGCTTGTGTGAGTGCACCATTGTGTTGTACATTCAAAACAGAGGGGTTACAAGATAGTTATGAGATTAGGGTCTATGATGGAGGGTGTGGAGCTTATCAGAGCTTTGTGAACTTGGATGTTAAAAAGGTGACAGCGGAGCAGTGGCCTGCTCCAGGGGTAGAGATTGGATGGACGTTGCCTCAAGAGCCAATGTGCAAAACGCAGATGGACTGCAAAGAATTGCTGAACTCAAAATGTTTTGCTGATCGGATTAAGCTTGGACAGAATAGATGCTTCTGTGATTCTAAATTTAGGTGGGATTCAATCAATGGATTGTGTCAAAGTCAAAGTAAGTGGTAGAGTTTTCATGGTGTAGTTCTTTTTTCTTCTTGTTTCCATGATTTCTTTTTGCTAATTAACGCTTTAATTACTTTGCAGGTGTGCAGATGATGAAGTGTAGCCCTGGGGAGGCTTGCAAGAAAAAGAAGAAAAAGACAGCACTCTTTGTTGGTATGTGAACATAATGTAATAACAGATCAAATTAGCTACTGAAAAGAAGAAAGATTTGTGAGTAGTGATTTCCTGTTTAAATCCTTTCAGGAGTTGCTCTTGCGGGAGGGGCAGTGCTACTCTTGGCCATAAGTGGTGTTTTATTCTACAAGCGACACCATAACTCAAGAAGAGCACAGAAGAACTTGATCAAAGAGAGGGAAGAGATGTTGAATCCCAAACATAGTGGAAAATCCGCCAGGATTTTCACTGGCAAGGAGATAACAAAGGCAACCAACAGTTTCTCCAAAGCGAACCTCATCGGAACTGGCGGGTTCGGTGAGGTATTCAAAGGCATACTTGAAGATGGAACCATAACAGCCATCAAGCGTGCAAAGCTTGGAAACACAAAGGGAACTGATCAAGTCCTTAATGAAGTTCGTATACTCTGTCAGGTGAATCACAGGAGGCTTGTAAGATTACTTGGCTGCTGCGTTGAGCTAAAGCAGCCTATCATGATTTATGAGTATATTCCAAATGGTACTCTGTTTGAACACCTTCATTGCAACCATTCTGGTAAATGGACTCCATTGACATGGCTCCGCAGGCTTCGCATTGTTCATCAAACTGCAGAGGGTCTAACCTACCTGCACTCTGCTGCTGTTCCTCCGATTTACCACCGAGATGTCAAGTCTAGCAACATTTTACTTGATGAACGACTGAATGCCAAAGTTTCTGATTTTGGCCTGTCAAAACTAGTTGAGGCAACTGAAAATAATGATACCCATATCTTCACTTCTGCTCAGGGGACTCTTGGCTATCTCGACCCTGAGTACTACCGAAATTTTCAATTGACCGATAAAAGTGATGTTTATAGCTTTGGAGTCGTTTTATTGGAGGTGCTGACTTCTAAGAAAGCTATTGATTTCAACAGGGAAGAAGAAAATGTGAACTTGGTAGTTTATATGAAGAAGACAATGGACGAGGACAGGTTAATGGAGGGTTTAGATCCATTTCTCAAGGAAAGTTCAAGCAAGTTAGAGTTGGAAACCATGAAAGCATTGGGATCTCTAGCATCAGCTTGTTTGGATGAGAAGAGACAGAATCGACCTTCAATGAAAGAAGTTGCAGATGAGATCGAGTATATCATTAGTATTGTTACTGAAAAGGCTTCAAAATCCTAGTTCTATCTGTTCTTCCAAGCCTTTGCAAGTCAAACATCAAGAGTTCAACGAATATATTTGCAATTCGGAATTGGAAATTATGGATTTTTCACAAACTATATTTGTGTTGGAAATCCTTCCTTTTGCAATTTCTATTAAACATATGTGTAAGTGATTTTGCATTAACAACGTTAACGGTAGAAATAGAGGTCAAATAGTGAGTATCAATAAAGCAGACACATAAAGCTTAGCCAAAATTGCAACTTTGCATTAGGCAAAACACTTTTGTCAAGTAGCAACTGAAGCATAACATTCTAAACTCAGCCCAAAAATCAGGCATTTGATCTTAAAGAAAAAGAAAAGAGGAATTTACACATAAAGTAGAGATGATGCCCTCATTTTGTGTATTAACTGGCTCTGGGCAGGAGCACTTAAAGATTGTTTAAACAGAGGCTAGTATCCACAACATCACATGAGATGATACACCTATAAGGAGCCAGGTGAGGAAAGCCATAAGTATAGAAATCTCATATCGGTTACATGGCAGATTTGTTTGAACCTTGCAGAACTTCAGGTCTCTCGCATATAGAACCACAACACCCGCTGAAGAGCATGCAGCAGCGAGTGATAATAAAGCTGTTACCTGCACATTTCATACCACAGTATCTTGTTCATCCCAAATAAATTCCTATATCGGATGAAAGAAGTGACCAACAATTTCCGGCAAAGAACCATGTCTTTCAGTGAAAATTAGAGTACACTTTAAAACAATTGAAGGTATCAAATAATTTTCCATCATAACAGCAAAGAAAGCTGTAAGCACTAATTGTCCCCTGTAATTCAGGCTTCGAGAAGAGTAAAAACAGGCACTCCCCTTTTAACTAAAGCATGAGGGATCTTCCCAAGTAGAGATTGAGCACATTTAAACCTTTTCAACTAATAATGATGAATCTCGTAATTAATTCACAGAGCTCCAAGAGATATTATCAGCTCTCTTTCTCTCTCTTTCTGTGTGTGTGTATGTGTTTCTATTTAACCAATTGAGCAAATTTGCCATCACACTCACCCATCCCGCTTGTGGGGAGCCGACTTGTATATATCATCTGTTTAAAAGAAGTATCTACAAGTGCAGCTCCCAGAAAAATGAAATATCAAAGATGATGTCTATGAGTCTTGATGTTTACTATTTCACGTGATAATGCCAATCCTACAAAGTCTTAAGGAGAAAATTTTCTCAGCAAATCAAGATCATCAGAAGTTTCAGAAATTTGACCACCCTTTATCAGTATCCTTTTGTGACATAATAGAATAAAACAGTATTATAATGGAGAACTATTTGTCACAGTTTTTAATATAGGAAACAAATTGAAGAAAACAAAGCAATAGCAAATGCTGCAATATAATGAGTGTTGCTAACTAGATAAATACATAAATACAAGTTGGAATCAAAAGCACAGAGATTTCCCCCCCAAAGACACCCAAAAAAAATGAAGGTTAAGGAAAACAGCTTTTTACCCAATCGCCAACAACAAACAGGCTCACTAGAACTGGGTTCTGAAGGTCTCTCTTTCTCCTCAAAGCATAAACATCAAGACAGGCAAGTCCAAAGCTCCACAGCAATTGTAGCCCCATCGATGCTATCAAGTAGCTGAAGCACAAATATCATTGTAAATCTATAGTACATCTTCACTTTTTAAATGCAGATCAGGGGCATAAAAAGCTATTATCTTTCCCAAGAACAGCTCCTTTTACACCCCTTGATAAGGAAATCAAAAAGTAGCATATAACAATCTTGGAATTACTTGAAGCTATAAAAAATATCATTGTCTGCACCCAATTCAACTGAACACACATGATATAAGGACTTGTAATAGCTCTATCAAGACACCATTTCTTTGGCTATTCATAAAATAGTAGGGAATTTAACTTGCGGTATTCAGGCTGTTTCCCAGTAATGCAGCAACTGTTCAGGGTAAAAAGTCCTCAACTTCCAATATAAAGCACAACAAAGAAGCAACTGCCCATCACCTATAACATGTTTTTTATGAAACAAATCTGAGCTTACCTAGATTGTCTCCTTAAACACAAACACAAAAGAACCAAACTATAGGTCAAAATAAATCAAGAAACGCAAAAAAAAATTTTAAAAAAAGAAAGAGTACCAAAAAGCAGTGTAGTCAGAGAAGGCATTAGCAGAGACCATAATCCCAATAGAAGCAGCAGCAAAACTACATTGCCCTATTCTCAACACCAACCCACTAACCGTCCCTGGACTTCCTATCAATTCCTTCATATTCCCACTTCTATATATATATATATATGTATATATATATAACTACTACCAATCAAGAGGCCCTAAGGACCTCTCTCACTCCCTCAAAATTAAAACCCTAGTCCTCAAATCCGCTCCTCCATGGATGCAAATCTGCAAACTCTGATTGATCGACTGATGAGTAGTGATGCCTTTTTTCACATCTGAGAAAGAAGAATTGATTGAGATCGATGGAATTGGATTCGAAATGTTATGTCTATTTAGATTAGAAAACGATAGATTTCTCTAAAAAAACACAAAATTTCTGTCTTTTTGGGCAAAGTTGTTTCATAGCTTGTCGAGAAGTGTACTCATGAGCTGTTAAACAGATATAGTCCTACGTGGCGTCGCTTTTCCCCTCCTTTTTTATCTCTCTTTTATTCTTCTACTTTGGATTAACGCCAAAATGATTATTAGTATTAAGTAATGATTAAAAAGCTTAATTCCAATTATATTATAAAATTTTCAATCTTTTAATTTTTTAATTCTGATTTTAACTTTTAGTTTAATTTATTTTAATAATAATTATTATTAAAATTAATTTATTAATTAATTAATCGTTTATTTTTTTAAAGTAATAAATCTTTACAAATCAAAATAAATTAATTAATAAGGATAGTCTTTCTTAATTATGTTTTAAAAATTGTAATTTTATTCAGTCTTTAGTCAATTTTATGACAATCTAATACCGATTAAACCTTTTAAACCGTAACAATATGTCTTACTGGTTTAACTTTAAAGAATGCTATTAAGTAATAAGAAATAAATATACTCACTCCTTTATTGATTATTGATTATTGATTATATTATTTTTCAAAGTATTTTTATGATATTATTTAATTATCGTATAATTTTATCATTTATATTTTATTAAATTTATTCAAATAATATAATATGAAAAATTTTAATTTCACATAACGTGTTTTGAACAAATAAATAAACAAAAGTTAATAAAATATGACATAAAGGATTTCAGCAATGTTATCAAAATTGACAATTTGGTTCATGTAGTTTGGAAATGATTATGAAACAGTTAATCAGGCATTAAGCTAATTTTTTATAGGCATATAAAATAATGTTATTTTATTTAATAACTAAAGAATTAATAATTTAAAATAATATCATTTTAGTCATTAACTAACTTGATCTAGTTGACTTTGGATCAGGTCAAACTAAGTTAGCTATGACTTTTTATAATACCCCTAATTTTAATTAGACTTGATAATGAGTCGGGTCAAATTTAGGCTTAGACCTGATAATGAGTCGGGCAAATTTAGGCCTATCCAAGCTCGAGATTTGATCACGCTTAAATTGAGCTTGATTAAATATATATTTTATTTAAAGTAAAAGTAATATCATTTTCTTAAAAATTCAGAATTTGGGTTTGAGCTCAACCCGAAGAATTTGGGTTTGAGCCCAACCCGAAAAACCGTGGATCCTAACCTTGACACTTACTCAGAAAATCATTAAGCCTTTGTTTGGATCAATGAAAAGCAAGAGAAAAGAAAGGAAGGGAAGTGTAATTCTCTTGTTTTTCATTGTTTGGACAAAATTTTGTAAAAAGAAAGTAAGAGAAAAGAGGAGAATAGGAGAGAAATTAGATTGAAATATATTTCCCACCAAATTAGTGTGAAAGGAGGAGAAATTGGAGAGAAGACAAACAAAGGCTAAATAAATTATCATTATATCCTTGTTTTATATGTAACTTGTTTTATTTTAATTAACAATGAGAAGTTGACATAACACAACTCATTTTATTTTCTA
>JANZLF010000004.1:35379075-35393635 GCA_026546835.1 Erythroxylum foetidum
GAATTATTTGTATTTGTTTCATAGCTTTGTATGAGTTTGATGAATGAGTATAAGAAAAAGAAAAAAAAATTATACCGGATTTTGGAACGTTTAGGGTTTCCAACACGATTATGTTCATTCGATCGTTTTCTTTGATTATTGTGCTCGGATGTCGGATATGTTCTTCTTGATTTCGTTTCGCTTTGAAAGCTATTCGTTTGGTTCGATTAGTTATTGCTTCCATTTCGATTCTGTATTCGTTTCGCATTTGCTTTGCTTCCGCTTGCCTTGTGATTCGAGTTCGTTTTTGCTTTTCACTTCCGCATTTTGTTTTCGATCCGAAATTTTCATTTCCATACGCTTCCGTTTGCATTCGATTCCGTTTTCCGTTTCTGCTTTCCGGTTGGGATCCGGTTCCCGGATCAGGTCCCAACAAATTGGGACTCCACTGCAGGATTAGTTGTATCGTCGAGTGTCGCTGTGCTTGTGTTATTTTTGCTATGTGTGTGATATGTTTTAAATTATTTTAGAAAGGGTTCAAAAGTGAGATCTTGTGAATATTTATGGGATTGTAAATATCTTAGTTAATGAACTAAGAGGGCTTTGATCCTCAATGACATTTTTAAAATGTTGAGAATTATAGGTTTGTGATTGCTTGTTATATGGACCTGAGATTCCAATCTAGAAGTTGAGATGATATATGAAATATTAAAAGTGTTTTTAATCATATTATATAGGTTTTTGAAATTTGAGAATCTTAGAAAAGCAGTCGTTATGTTGTCAAATTTTTAGTAAAATGATTTGAAAAAAAACCATTTTCCCTCTATTTTTTGCGCTTTTAACTTTTGGAGTATAAAAGGTTTTTTAACAGTTGAACGGCTTGGCTTTGCGGAAACTCTTTGGTTAAGTTAGATATCAATTGAAGGGCTACTGTGAAGTCACCAGCAGGGCTCCACTCAGGTTTCGAAAGGAGAACTCCTGGATGTCCTTTCAAATATGATTGGATTTGAAAGAGTAAATATTAAGTTTATATTCTATGTTTAATTAGAACAATGAATGTTGAAATGATTAAATTATACATCATAACTATGTATATATAGATTGTGTCAAAATTTGACACAATCTATACATCATAACTACTCAAAATCTATATATGCGTAGTTGTGATGTATCATTTTGACACAATCTATATATGCATAGTTATGATGTATAATTTAATCATTTCAATATTCAATGTTCCAATTGAATACAGAGTGTGAACTTAGCGTCTACTCATTTTGACATTCTTACTATTTGAGTGATCTTGTCATGCTATTATACATCAATTTTAATATATAACTATGGATAGTTTAATTGCAAAATTAAAGATAAATTAAAAAGAGTTTTAATTTATCTAATTCTAATTTTAATTATGAATTAGAATTATATGTTATAATTATTGCCAACATATTAGGAACATAATGTATCATACATAAACAAGAAGTTTAAGAGACAAAAATCAATTTAAATTAAGTTGGGATCAATTGTAAAATTTGAGAAACTTCATAAATTAATATATGATATATTTGATTTATTAAAATTGTAATTATACTTAGAATCAGACTTTGATCTTAATTAAGAAGTTGAAATTTTTTGTCAATTAAGCCATTCAAAAGGATAAGAGAAACATCGAATGAACAACATTCAATCTTGTAAATATTGTAGCTTATGTAGACAATAGGAGTATTTATTTCACACAATAAGCAATGCTTCTTTTAGAATACAACATATATAATATAATCCTGATATGGAAGAAATCCAGGACACATACTTTTATATGACAATACTTTGGACAAGCTTATATCTGCTCTTGACTCAACTGACACATACTTTGGAACATCTTAGTTGGCACCATTTTAGACATACTGACTTGGAAATATTTTCTTATTCCCCACCAGTTGGTTCCTTATGATGATCAATTGAAAGCTAAGTTGCCAACTTTTCTATCAATCTCTTTGATCCACTCTCGTAGGCTTTCCACTTCATCCTGCCAAAATGTTTTCAGACCCAATAAAGATATATGATTGAAATAAGTAAGTTGGAAGTAATTTTATTCGAAGGATTTAACAAATGATAATGATACCAATCAACCTTTTCTTTTTGGAAGATAATACCAATCAACTTCAAAAGTCACATAGACCAAAATCATACTCTAGCCCGAAATTTGAACCCTACTGAACTGATTACAAAATCAATCATGACAAACCTTTAAAGCTTGGAGCATTGGCATGGTAACTCTCCTCTCTTCGTCCTGCGACACTGCCATATTGGAAGTGAAATTGGCAATGGGCTTGCTCCCAAGCTCCGGTAGTCCTTCCGAGCACACGCCAACTACAAATTGTAGGAAACCAAATTATATATATATATATATAAAAAGGCTCTAAGATTACATTGCAGCAATTTCATAGAGAGCCACGTACCTGGTGAAAACAGTGTTTGTGTTGGTGCTTTTGTGAGATTGGACGGCTGACACAAAATGAGAACCGACGAGTCGGTTGGATGGCTAGCCGTTGCATGCATCTGTTCCATTTTGGCCAGACAGTCCCATGCAATTTTGGCCGAACTAATTCCCTGAATTTGCTCTCTTGCACTTGGGTCGCATGAAATTCGGATCGCATGCAATGCGACATCGTTCCTCTTTGTCCAAGTCTCGTAGTCAATTTCACTTTCCTCTGGTCCAGAGCTTCCTTCGATTATGTCCCATAAACCCTGCTTTGACATATATGTTTTCATGTGCTTGCTCCAATCCTTGTAACTTGATTTGTTTTCAGGATCAGCTGCTGAACGATTTTGGTCCATTGTCAATCTGGGGAGAAATGAATTAATAGTTTTAGATTCAAGCTCAAGATATGATAAAACTGATTCAAACTCAATTCGTTCTCTCTCGTTCTCTCTTTTAAATTCCACGTTCCTGAATTACTTGCATCTGGATTCTCAAAATTGAAATTGAAAAATAGTTCAACTTTTGTTTCAACCTCAAATTGGAAGGTTGAATAGTTGAAATATTCACTTTTAAGCAATTTTACCAAAAGAAAATATAATTTTGATCTTTCGGCAATTGACTAAATTATTACGAATAAAGTTTATGATAATAAACAGAAAATCGCAATTTCCAATCCTCTTTTCAACTGCTATTTCCTGTTTTGTAATATAACTAGTTAAATCAAAAGGCTAGTTAAGAATGAGCTCAGATAATTGATCAAAGCACGGTGCAACAGCAAGCTTACAAGGGGACATCAGGGATGGGTGAGATATGAGGCCTATCAAAAACCATTCTTTGCATCGTTACAGCAATCTGCAATTATCAATGGTTGAAATCAGTTTGTCTAATAGGAACATCGAACAAATTCTACCTGTAATATCAATGGACTTACGTTGTAAGGAAGCCTGGAGCTTTCTCTAGCCAGTTCAGGTGGAAACAGCTAATTTGCAAGTAAGAGAATTTAGATCTTCCGGTGCTTAGTTTTGTGGAAATTAACATTCCTCTTTATAGCAACAATAATTTGGTCGAATCATGAAAGGAAACTGCAATCAACAAGTATTCTTTTCTTTGTTTCTGAGTTTGGAAGCATACCAAAGTGCCTATCATCTCTTTTTACAGCTCAGTTTTCCAAAAAGCATTTTGGTGTGAACCTTAAGACTCAACCTTTAGCTTTCTCGTGTTTCACATTCTGTCACGTCCTATGTAAAACTCCTTATATCCCGAGAAGGAACAATTAGCCTTACGGATATAGTTGCAAGTTAGTGTCTACATAAGCCATTTTAGCGGTGTTATAAAGGTCTATTTATTTAGTTATATGGCAGGAGCGCAGGTGAGCTGATAAGAAACTATCCTAGTTTAAGTGAGATGGTGAGTTCGAACCTCTTTTATGCATGCAGCTATTTAAAATATGGGACTAAAATTTTGCCTTTTGTAAAGAAACTACCTAATTTAAGCAGAGATTAATCAGAATAAAAATGACTTAAAAGTACCTTTTTATAATTGGAATCCTCCTATAAAACATTGTGGGCAACAAAAAGAAAGCGCAACTTCTCACTTAAGCAAACTTTTTTATTATTTTGGAAAATAGTCAATTTTGGCGTTCAAACTTGACAATAAGAAACGCTTAACTCCCTAAATTTATTTTTTGTCAAAATAATCTTTAACTTGCACGCAACATTACCGTCGTTACTGCCATCATCTGGAGATTGACCCAACACAACATGCATCGTAAACTCCCCTATAGGTACCTATAGTGGCGTCATGGGTTCCCAGAAGCCACTGCCACCGCCTGGAAGGGAGCTTTCCCGTTCCCATTGTCTCTGCTTCCACCAGTGTTACCGTCCCTGCTTCCACACTACCGATGCCTGCAGGTTGAAGAACCTGACTTGTTCTGAGATAAGATTAGATATAGAGGGCTTATATACAGGATGGGCTAACCAATTCGACTTGTGGGGCAGGCTTTTGAGATGTTTTAAATGTTTCTTTTGTGCCCATTTTAAATGGGCTAATAAAGACAAGAGAACATATGGATCAAGCCTTAAAATATTTGTGCTGTGATTTTGGATTCTAGGCTAGTTAAAAATGGTAATTTTTATAATAAATTGGCATTATTATCGTGCCTCTTTTTAAAACTATTAATCATATATTAACAATAAGCTATATTAATTATAGTTTTTTCTTAGGTTGTAGTTGATTAAAACAAACTCTTTAATTAGATCTAACTATTAGACAAAACGGAATAAACTCTATAAATTTAGTATAACAATTGCATTACAGGTTTAGAAAACATGTTAATATAAGCAACAACCACATAAGTATAAGTTATTTAACCTATACTATATTATCTCTAATGAAGCATAACCGCTAGTTTGCTACAAATGAGTCAGATTTACAACAATTATGAATTGTAATCTTGAGTGTGACAATGAATCCATACATTAAAATCTAGTAGACCTATCTACATAATTCATTAGTAAACCCCAAACTTTAGACACATAATAAAATAGTCAGTTATAAAAGAGAGTTAAGAACAACATCAATCGGATTAATCAATGCCTAAATATGTTTATTGGTCATAATATCCCCTTTTGAACTAGAAAGAAGAAGTTTAGCTGCTCAGAGCTCTCAAAAGGGAAATGAATATGCCTCCTTTAATGTCTCTAATAAGTACACCCACTTAAATACACCACAAAAGGATAAGAAACATCACAAATGGCTTTGAAATCCTTTATAATGTCATAACTATTTGCAATACCATAATTGCATATTGGTTCTTTGAAATCCTTTATATATTTTGATTTCATCCTTCAAAATTTAGGTCATTCATATTTGTGAATGGATTAAATATTGCATACATCTTTTCTTCTCACTCTTTTCTTTAAATAAGTCATCATCACTAGTAATTGGAGTGATTATTTCTTCATTGCTGTCTTCATACTCACTTCTTAAGTGATTAAAACTACTTTAGAGCACACTAATACTTGTGTTAATAACACCTGGACTCCTTTTACTTCTAATTCCTCAATAACATCGTCAAAATGATAACTGGTAGTCACTCTTATAGTTAATTTCATCTCTTTATCCCTTGCATGTAAGAATTGCTCATCATAGGTCAGAAAGCTATTCAAAATGGCTTCACTTAAAGAATCATTACTATTAAATTTTATGTTAAAATTAGAATAAAAAATCTTCAAAATCCCAAATTTAACAGAATTTAGAATTTCAAAACTCATGATACTCTTGGTTTTGATTTTTTTTATAATTTTTATAAATGTAATTATATAATAATTAATATCATTTAAATATTTAATTAATTTTAAAATTTTAATGACTAAATTTTTTTAAAATAGTATTCAATTTTTTAAAATTTTTATTTAAGTGACCAAGCTTTAAAAAGTTAAGTATTTTAATCTAAAAGTAGGTTTATTATTAATATGACTAATAGAGTAATATAAATACTGAAATTTAAGGGGAGTATGAAATATTTTCTTCTTTGGATAAGTTTTGATTATCAAATATATAATCATAAATTTGTTTATTGTAAGAGATTTAAAATACTATTAGATTAAAGTTTTAATAAATATATAATATTTGAAAGTTTCAGGTATTACTAATATTGTTAGAATTATTATTTTTATAAGCAATTCTATTATTAAGTTTTAATATATTTAAAATACATTATTAAATTTTAATGAATTAAAATTTACATCTTCTAAAAAAGTCAAGATTCCTTCTTTAAGAGATTTTCGATAAGATTATAATATACGCAACTTTTTATATATATTTTTTATAAAGATACTATTTGGGTGACTTAGACTTGTAATTTTATGGTTATAAAATAATAATTTTACCTGTTGCTCTAATTAAAAAAGAAAGTAATTTATTGAAAATTTTTAACAAAAAAATAATAAATAATTTTATGTAATAAAAAAAAGATACTATAAAAAATTTAATATTTTCTTATGTCACTAAAAAGATTCCAAATGCAGAAACTGGACAATCAAGTCGTACAAATGCCACGACGGTCAAATTTCCATACTTCAATAGCTTCGAATCCTCAGTCTTTTGTTGCTTCGATTCCACGCTTCAACGGTTTGGGGAGTGAAAAATGGCGGACGAGATTATGTTCTTTGAACTTAACACCGGAGCTAAGATGCCGTCCGTCGGACTCGGCACTTGGCAGGCTGAGCCTGGTGTAGTCGGCGCCGCCGTAGAAGCCGCCGTCAAGGTCTTTTTTCTTTTCCACTTCCTTTTGGGTAACCATTACTCAGAGCGTTTCGTATCTTGAACTGAACTGAGAACTGCTTCTTCTGCTATGCAGATTGGGTATCGACACATTGATTGTGCAAAAGCCTATAACAACGAAAAGGAGGTAAACTCTTCACATCGTGTAAGCTAAGGTTGAAAGTAAGTGTATAATTTAACCAAGTGTGTTTTAGATTGGTGCGGTTTTGAAGAAGTTGTTTGATGATGGAGTGGTGAAGCGAGAAGACTTGTTTATCACCTCCAAACTTAGGTTTCTTCCTCTCTTCCTTAATTCAATTCCAATGTGGTTGCAATGTAATGCATATCTAAGACAAAGCTATTTGAAACAGGTCCAATGAAAATTATCCTGAGGATGTATCAGAAGCTTTGGAAGGAACCTTGCGCGATCTGCAGCTTAATTACATTGATCTTTACCTTGTATGTTGTTGCCTGATCGGATCCCTGTTTGAATCTGAACAATTAAGCATGCAATTGGAAAGAATTTCCATCAAAAAAGGCATTTGTGCATGATTTTTAGAAGCAATTCCTTCCATTGTTTGAGGCAGGCTTGGACTTGTGGCAACATTACCTCTGCTTTTGTTCTAGCTTGTAAATACAGAAAAACCATGAATTGATAGAAAACATGGTTTAACATTTGAGTTTGATCTCGTAGATCCACTGGCCGCTTAGGAGGAAGAAGGGAACAGTTGAATTTGCCCCTGAGAACTTAGAGCTACCAGATACTCCGGGCACATGGCGAGTGATGGAAGCACTATATGATTCTGGCAAGGCTAGGGCAATTGGCGTTAGCAACTTCTCTTCAAAGAAAATGGGAGATTTGCTGGAAGTGGCACGCATTCCTCCTGCAGTTAATCAAGTGGAGTGCCATCCTTCATGGCAACAAGCCAAGCTACGTGCCTTTTGTCAATCTAATGGGGTGCACCTTTCTGTAAGTTTGGCATTCTCTTTGGTTACATTTTCCGATTGTCCATTGTACTAACATACTCTTACAGAAATTGTAGTTCTTAATTTAATTTTGATTTGTTCTCTTGTAGGGATATTCACCTTTGGGATCCCCTGGTACCACATGGCTTAAAAGTGATGTACTCAAGAATCCTATACTAAACATGGTTGCAGACAAATTGGGCAAAACTCCTGCACAGGTTGCTCTTCGCTGGGGCTTGCAAATGGGTCATAGTGTACTTCCTAAGAGTACTAATGAAGCAAGGATTAAGGAAAACTTTGATGTCTTTGGATGGTCTATTCCTGAGGACTTGTTTGCCATGTTTTCTGAAATTGAGCAGGCAAGCAACTTCATTCTCCTATTACTATGATATTGTTATTGTTATTGTCAGCTTGGGGCTCCTGTTCTAGCATCTGATATAAGAAACTGCTCCTGACAGATGCTTTGTGTTTGATTCTGCAGGCAAGGTTGCTGAAGGGGACTGCGTTTGTCCACGAGACTCTGGGCGCATACAAGAGCATTGAGGAATTATGGGACGGTGAGATTTGAGGTGTCAAGTGATTAAGTTAGTACCATATTTAATAGTTGTTTTCACATTGTTCATAGTACCAAGCATTGGTGCTAAAAGTTTTCAATGTTCTTGTTTGATGTAAACTTTAATCTAAATTTAAATTTAGTACGTTGGGTATGATTGAGTCTGACTCAACTTGAAATCAATGGGTAAAATATGTTTTGATTAGAATTTATGACGAGCTCAAGTTTGAAGAATAATTTTTTCAGAATTTGAATTAGACTTGAACTTTATCAACTATTCCGATTTGAAGCACTTTATAAAATATTTAAATATTCCAATTTAAATGTTTTACTTAAAGAATAAAACAAATGTTCATGAAAGTAATTCTTAATTGAATTTCAGATGAATTGTGAACAAAAAATTAAAGACTTTGATGTCTTTAGATGGTCTATTCCTGAGGACTTGTTTGTCAACTTCTCTGAAATTGAGCAGGTAAGCACCTTCTTTCTCCTTTGGCTTTGCTTCTGTACTATCCCAACGTTATTTGTGCTTCATTATTTGAAAAACCAAAACATAATTTTCCAACCAATGAACTCATTTCTTGTTTTGACTCGATAATGGGGCACTAAAAGTCGGAATTATTTGGAACTTTTCCAGTCGTTTATCACATGCTTGGGACTAAGTTTGCAGGCAAGACTTGGGAAAGGGGACTGCGTACGTCCCTGAGACTTTTGGCCCATGTGAGAATCTTGAGGAACTACGGGATGGTGAGATTTCACTTGTGAGATGAGTTAGCTTTCATGGTCATGGAACCTAATATACAATTGGTGGAAGATGGCTTTAATCTCAAGAATTGCATTGGTTGTGTTTATTTAAGTGGGAATCAATGTCCTATAACTTTACTAGTAAAAGGAAATAAAATATCCCAAGTTCCACCTATGCAACGAAAAAGATGACTCCTAAATCTATTATGTTTGTTAGGAATGATACTGGACCGGCTTATAGACCGGCCTATGAACTTAAATTTAGGTGTTTTTAATGAGTCAGTATATGAGCTAGGTTTAGGCTCATACCGAAATCTAATTTTGTTTTGAACAAAATGACATCACTTTACTTAAAAAAAATTAGGTCTTGAGCAACCTAGTGTGAGATTTAACTAAAAAAAGTATTTTATATTTTTAATTTAAAGAAATTTATATTTAAAAAAATTGATGGGGCTGGCTCATGGATTGACCCATTGCCATCTCTATTTTTCATTTGAGTTAATTCTTTTAATTTTTATCAATGAATCAAAGAAAATATGGTTATGTACTGAAAAATATAGGGTTAATTATAAAAATTTTAAACTTTTAATTAATTTTATAATAATAAATTTAACTTTAAATAGTGATATTAAAATATTTTAATTTTTACAATTTTTATAAAAATAGTATAACTCTAAGTTCTTAATTAACGTGATTGACGGGATGAATATTGGTTTCTTTTCACGTAATTGTCACATATTGTAATTTTGACAATTTACATTTTAAGGAAGCAATAAGAGCTAAGTAAGGAAGGAGTATTGACAAAAGAATAAAGAAAGAGTGCATAATTATTTTATAATTTACATTTATTATCATAGTAATCAACACCTAATTGAAGACCTGCTAAAAAGTTTGATAATATGCAACCTTATTTTTATCTAATAGAGAAATTCTTTTCGATAGACTCACATATAATGTGATATTTTAAATTTATTAAATAAAAAATTTATATATGATAAAAATAATGTATATATTAAGTGATAAAAACACGCCAATCACATTCTTCACTTGAATAAGACGAATCAACAAAGTCCTCCAAAATCTGCAACCCGCTTCAAAACGACACACAGAAGTCACATCAGTTTGTATAGTATGCGCCGGCGTCTCCGGATCATTTCTGTTGTAGCGACGTAAAAAGTTCCTGAACCGTTCGATCATTTGATATTATCCGCTAGATTTCTTAAACGTGGCATCGTATGCTACTGCCAATTGGCTTCAAACCCTGAGTCGAGTAAAATAGTAAATATCATCACTACATTGACCATTTTTGGAAAAGGTATAAATCTTTCCCCTATAAACGCCATTCCGTTGTGCGCAATGTTACGTAGTGAGAGCACGGCCTTGTGGTACTGGTTCATTTCGACCCTGTGAGAGCTTGGGCCGAGAGGAAAATGGAGGGCGAGATTCGATTTTTTGAGCTTAGCACTGGCGATAAGATGCCGTCGGTGGGGCTCGGCACGTGGCAGGCTGAGCCTGGAGTCGTTGGTGCCGCCGTGGAAATGGCCATCAAGGTTGTTTTTCTGGCCCTCTTTTTTTTATTCACCTCCGTCGTTAATCTCTTTTGGAATGGATTGTCTTGTTCTAACTAAGAAAAATGATTGTCTAACTCAGAATGGATACCGCCACATTGATTGCGCAAGTGCTTATGATAACGAGAAAGAGGTCAAATCAGTTAGCGGTGTTTTGATTTCGTTTGAAGTTGCATCATAGTCCTAGTTTTAGCTTGACGGAATTGATCCAGGACGATAAATTGTTTTCTGCAGATTGGTGCGGTTTTGAAGAAGCTGTTTGACGACGGTGTCGTGAAGCGGGAAGATTTGTTTGTTACCTCCAAGCTCTGGTCTGTTCCTTATTTATCACCTTTGTTTTTTTTTTTTTTTCTTGTTTCCCTCTTTTTCTCTGATGGATCATTGTCAATTATTCTCTTGTCTTTAGTAGTAAACATTAGTTCAATTAAGTGGAGTTGTTATGTAAGGTATGTCTGACAAAACTGATACAACCAGGTGCAAGGACCACGCACCAGAAGATGTACCAGTGGCATTGGAAGCAACATTAAAAGACTTGCAACTTGATTACATTGATCTGTACCTGGTATGTGTTTTTCTGACAGGATATTGATTTAATGTTGTGTATGTGTTGTGACTCGCTTCAATTAGTTGTTCATCATATTCTTGGTATTGGCTCTCATCTATTTGGGGGAGATCTGTGCCTTGACCAGGAAAACTATAAGGTGTTTAACCCTGTTGGCGGCTTCAGAGGCATAAATACTTTTGCAACTACCCAGGGTTAAAACTGGGTAGATGTATGAGATGAGCAAGTAGTAAATACTTTCTGATGTACCAAATACAAAATAATGGAGAAATTTTTAAGAGGACACCTTTAGATGATCCTTTAGATGTTTTTGTTGACATTATCGAGACAGGCAGAGTAATGACCTAATCTTCCCGGTTGCTTATGTCTAAATTGTAAATTAAAGGTTTGCTAGCAATTGAGTTTAGTTCAGTTTGATTTTGTAGATTCACTGGCCAGTGAAGATGAAGAAGGGATCAATTGGCTTCAATCCTGAGTACTTTGAGAACCCAGATATTCCTGGAACATGGAGAGCACTGGAAGAACTCTACTTCTCTGGGAAGACTCGTGCTATTGGTGTGAGCAATTTCTCTAAGAAGAAACTCGCAGATTTGCTGGAAGTGGCTAAGGTTCCTCCAGCAGTCAATCAAGTGGAGTGTCATCCTTCGTGGCAACAGGCCAAGCTACATGCCTTCTGCAATGCTAAGGGAGTTCACCTTTCTGTGAGTGTGTAAAATTATGGTTACTCCTCAACTTGCTAGTCGATACTATTAGATTAGGGAAGTCATTTCTTCCTAATGAAAATCTAATTGATTAGTTAATTTTGGTTCCTTGAACTTCTAGGGATATTCACCTCTGGGATCTCCAGGCACGTCATGGATCAAAGGTGATGTGCTGAAGAATCCTATAGTAAACATGGCTGCGGAGAAATTGGGCAAAACTCCTGCACAGATTGCTCTTCGCTGGGGCTTGCAAATGGGTCACAGTGTACTCCCTAAGAGTACGAATGAAACAAGGATTAAGGAAAACTTTGATGTCTTTGGATGGTCTATTCCTGTGGACTTGTTTGACAAGTTCTGTAAAATTGAACAGGCACGCAACTTCTTTCTCCTTTGGCTATGCTTCTGTACTCTACTGCTATTGCTATGTTACGTATGCTTCATTACTTGGAGAAACAAACAAACCAGATTTCCCAACTAATGAACTCATCCTCTGATTTAACTGCATAATGGGGCATTAAAGGATAAGATTATTTGAAATTTTTAAGTCTTCTATTTCTGTGAAACCCATCATGAGACGAGCTTGATACTGATTTTGCAGGCAAGACTTCTGAGAGGGACTGGGTTCGTCCACGAGACTTTTGGCCCTTATAGGAATGTTGAGGAACTATGGGATGGTGAGGTTTGATCTCTGAGACGAGTTGGACTTTGTGGATCCTCGTATAAAATGGATGGTTGATGTAGTGAAAAATTACTACATACATTTACATTCTTCTGTCTTTGGAAAAGTTTTGGAACGTTTGAACTTTGCATTCATCTAAATCTGTTAGTCAACTTTCTGTAACTTCCAGAATCACCACGTTTCATGTGGAGGACTGTTGATTACATATCTGTTGGTTTTGATTTTAGTGTGATTGTGTTCGTTGCCTGCTCAGTGCTCACTATCGAGTAATAGCAAAGCAAAAGTATCCTGTTTCCGGGGCACAGTCCGAGACTCCTCTCACGTTTTGTTCTGTACTGGATTCATAATCCTATACATAAACTTGATTCGTCCTTTGGAACTAGGTGATGTCTTTGGGAATTGTAGTCTAAGCAGAGAAACTGTTAAAAACTCCTGTTCAGGTGGCCCTTTTGGATATGGTCTTTCTTGCGGACATAGTTTGCTAAGTTCTCTTCAATTCAGCTGGAAAAGGTAATTGTATGGTGATTTTTCCTAGTGATGGACCATTCCTGAGTTTGAGAGGTTTTGAATGATTAAGATAGAAGACATATTTCACTTATAACTTTAAAGTATTAACTTATAAGATTATTTATATATATAAATCATCATTTTCTTATTTAAATGATGATAGGAAATTTAGCACATCTAATTCATTCTTGACACGCCCAAATATAAATATATAAAATTTATAGGACTAGACAAATGGGAAAGCAAAAGACACAATTTTTTTCATGTAATTTAAGAAATCTTTTTAAAAAATTAAAATTAAAATTCTCATAAAAAACTCTTAGTTTTATAGTTTTTCAAAAAATTTTAAAAATTTAGTTAAAAATAATAATAAAGTATACGTAATATGAATATCATATTTAATCGAAATATTTCATGATGTGTATGTCTTATCTTAATTCGTATAAGCTCGGTGACTTGGCAAGTAACTAAATTCTCCCCCTCACCGAGAGTATTCCGTTGTAACTCTTACAAATCTAGGTCTTTTTTATTTTATTTCACCTATTCTTGGGAATTCATCCTCAAGAAACTCTACATTGCAGGAAGCAATTTCCGTCATGTTACCATTCGGGTGCTCGCCACACATAATATATCCTTTAGAATGTTCAGGGCATCTTATAAACACCATTTTAGTAACTCTTGGATTAAGTTTTTCATGTTTATGAGTTGGGTTGTGTACAACTAGCCGAACCTTATGGGCACAAAATGATTTAAAAAGGGCTGTCTTCCATTTCATAACTTATATTAGGTGGCCAGTGCATTTTTACTTAGCACACGGTTAAGAATATAAGTTGTTGTGAGCAATGAATCTCCACAAAAACTAATTGGAAGACGAACGTGTGCTATCGTTGACTTGACCATGTCAAGCAATGTTTGATTCCTACGTTCTGCAACAATGTTTTGTTGTAGGGTTCGAGGAATCATTAGTTATCTTATTATACTCTTTTTCTCTCAAATTTTTTTGAAAATATAAGATAGATATTCTCGACCACGATTGGTTCTAAGAGTTTCAGCTCTTCTTTCCAATTGTGTCTTAACTTCAGTCATAAAACATTTGAACACATCAAGCGTTTCATAACAATGAGCTAAAAGATACATATACCAATAGCAAGAATAGTCATCTATTAAAGTGAGAAAATACATAGCCCCATGACGTGCTTTAACATTCATGGGTCCACAAATATCAGAGTGAATAAGCTCTAAGGGATTAGACAACCTTGAAGCCTTACCAAAAAGTTTCGCGGTTGCCTTACCAGTTAAATATGGCTCACATCGAGGCAACTTAACCTTAGTAAATCGTTCTAAAAGACCTTCTTTAGCTAGCCTACTCAATCTATCTTGGTTAATGTGACAAAGACTAGCGTTCAATTTAATAGATTTAGAATTAGTATCAAAATATGAAACATAAATAGCAGACAAATTATCATAACATGCATCCAAATCAAGAATTAGAAAATTGTTTTTCAATGTAGCATGGCCAAAAATATTTCCATTATACATAATATCCAATCCATAAT
>JANZLF010000004.1:35399301-35413388 GCA_026546835.1 Erythroxylum foetidum
CAAACAGGTTTTTGTTTTCAGTTTTTATATTACAAATCTCAACCAAACAGGTTTTCGTTTTTTTAAGGAAAAAAACAGAAACCAAAAACAGGAAACAGAAACCAAAAACAACAACAGAAAAACAGAAGTGGAACCAAACGGCCCCTAAAGAGAGCTTGTGTTCAGTGATTCAGCAAAGATTACTCCGGGGAGAGTTACGCGGTTCACGAGACTCAAGAGTCCTTACAAAAGCCTCCAAAAATTTGTGGGATGGAGAAATTTGAGGAGATATAAGCTAAGAAATGTTGTTTCCACAATAGCATCAACAGTTTAGTGGACAAGTATCAACACTTCGTATTACAAGCTTTTATATGGTTACTCTAAATCATGTATAATTATCATAATTATACTTACACTACTTACTTATACCTCTGATATAAAGCTGAGTATTATTAGACATCTGATAACATTACATTTTAGCGATATTTTTATTGAATTGTTATCGTTACACTTATTTATTTATACCATACAGAATTTTTACAAATACTGAAAAATAAGAACAAAATTTTCTTTTACTCACAAGTGCTAGAAATTTACTCAAAATTTCAATAATTCAATTTATTATCTTAAATAATAAAATAAATTCATTTTATTATGTTATTAAAATTATATCATTATTTTCAATTTTACACTTTTTATTTTATTTCATGTCATTTTGTTAACTTAATAAAAATCCAAACTCTTCACTTATTTGTTAATCTCACTCATTCACTAATAAAATAAAATCATTTGTGTTTTTTTTCAAATTTAGAGTTTTCATTTTGTTTTACCTATTCAATTTAAGTATATCTTTGTAATTACATGTATGAAGTTAAATTTTTAATTTTAATTATCAGATTTTCATCTTAATATAATTTAAAATTTAATATTTTTGAGCATTCAAATTCAGTTTTAATATTTTTAAATTTTAAAATAATATAACACAATTTAAATGTGGCAGTTGAGTTTATCAACAATTTTTTGAAAAATTATCATTTTTATTTATTAAATAATTATTTTAAATATTTTAAACAAGTTAAAATTAAACTTTGAAACCTTAAAATTCAAATTGTAATAACATTATATTTACAATATGTGTTTACCAATAAAAATAGAAATTATATAATTAACAAAAAAATCAAATTATATTATTATTGCATTATATTTACAATATGAGTTTACCAATAAAAATATAAATTATATAATTAGCAAAGACATTCAGGAACAAGAACCTCAAAGGGCAAATCATCCTCCACCTCCACCACAGCCTCCACCACCACCGCAGCCTCCACTACCACCACCACCGCAGCCTCCTCCTCCACCACAGCCTCCACCGCAACCACTGTCACCGCCAGGGGCATTACCACTATAAGAATAACCACCAGCGGCCACCGTAGCAGCACCTGCAGCCGTCAGAACGACCAACCCTCCGTCTCTGGCTCGGCGGTCTCCACGGACATACACTCCGTTGTTGCCTGGAGTTTGCCGATGTTTATTTGGCTTCTTTCTGTGCCGACTCCTACCAAAGCAACCCATGAAAGCAAATGAAAGAGCTTGGCCAAAGCTTCAACACCTCTTTCTCTTAAATTATATAACAATCACAATTCTCCTAAAACTCCTCCTCATCTATACTTGTGGGTTTTGAGTATTTATGAAGTTTTCAAACATTAATTTAACTTGTTCATGGGTTGTTCGTTACCAAGTTGCCATAGTCAAACGTTGTGGCTTCGGCTGAAGCCATGGTGTCCCCGTTGACTTTAATTGGTCTCAACATAAGTTAGCTTGTATCAAGCTTTTTCCAAAGTCAACGTTGATCATGTTAAGATTCCAAGAGGCCCAACATCCAATTGCCAAGTAACGAGTGCATCAAGTTTACCCGGTCAGTCATTTTGTCCCCCTCCAAATGGTATGTCGTCTGGACGCATGTAATGTTGTCGAAAGAGAGATGAAATATAGTCAGGAAGTTAGCATTAATTTTTAATTAACTAAGAATATATTATTTTATTAAATTTTATTAAAGATATCACTAGTCTTTCAGTTAAAGAGGTATTGTTACGAGCAACCTTTACATCAGCATAAAATGATCCCCTTTTTTGATATATATAGTTAAAAGTAGAAATTTGGAGAGTTCACTCAGGCCTTACTCTACCCTAGACACTCAGCTATCGACAAGTGATCGTCAAATTAGACTCATTAGAGGTCATCAACATCCTTTCATCCGCCTTTACACATTATAATGAGCTTTCTTTTTTGGTGACAGGTGCTCGAAACCTCATTCACCGTCTGTGAGATATGAAGGTACAACACGTATTTCGCAGCGATCTCTAGGGCTGGTTTTACCTCTCTACATGAACCCCCACCTCTACTCAGGGATCAACTTTACCGTGACCAGCACGACTTTTTGTATCGTCGCACGATGTGCTAGATAGGATCTTTTGGTTTTTTTTTTATCCCTTGTAACAAAAAAAAAAACATCTATTTTGAAAAGAACATTATCTTTTACGCCTGAAAGAGATCCTTGTAATATAAAAGATTCTCTAACACGGGCTTCCGGATAGAGTAGTTTGATGATGTTGACTATATTATAAAATTGTTTATACCTTTCATCACTGAAACCATTTGTTAGAAGACAATAACACGACTCTTTAAAAAATAAACCAAATATTAACAATAAAAATACACTTCAACTTCATCTAGCAAATTAGTACTAGAATTAGAAATTCAGCAATGAAACAAATAATAAGATTGACGTGTAGAGGAAAAGCTATAGGCTGCCAAACGTATAAATAAATTTATTAGACTTAAATAAAGATTTGCAAAGATTGATATTTCACTCCATAACAAGATGTTTCACAAAGTTTCAGGATGAAAATCAAAGTTAAATATAATAGTCAGCAAACTTTCTAACTAATTCCAAGAACAATAAATAAAAAAGATGAGAATATAACACTACTTTATCATCTATGTGTTTTTCCTCACTTTTGAGTGTTATAACTACACTCTATTGCAAAACTTACGTTTTTTTCTCTTTTATATCATAAAATAAGTTTTTTTAATACCGTACACAATTACATACACGATTGTGTAAGTGACTATATATCTTTAGCATCGTCTCACTTACAGATGTACACAATTACAAAATTACCCGGCCCTCATACATTATATGTCATGAACATAGACGTATCCATGATTGTGTATGCCTTCTCTCTTCACATCCTTTATGTCACATTTTTAGAGACTTATATGGTTGATTCACATGACTGTTTAAGTGACAACACAAGTGTATGTCACTCTACATGGTTGTGTGTGCTTATATGGTTAATGTACACAACTATGTAGGTTAAGGGCACAGGCGTGTAGCTCCTTACACGGTTGTATCTCCCCCGTTAAAGGCTTCATTTATCTTATTTTTACTTGTTTCTCATCCCCACGAATCATAAAGGTGCTTACGATGACCGAAGTCTCAAAATAGGGTTGTACGAGCAATAATGCTGTTTCTAAATTAAATTCTATTTAACAAACTAAGCATCTAAATTTGTATTTTTGTTTTAAATTTAGCATTGACAATTTAATTTCATATTTCAATTATTGAATAGAATATTCATTTCAATATTTTTAAGAATAAGAATAGATCAGATTAAATTTTCTTTTTCATTTACTTACATGTTGATGAAAACATTAAAATACTCAATTTAGAATTCAAATTGTAATGTAATAACATTACATTTACATTATGCATTTACCAATAAAAATATAAATTATATAATTAACGAGGCCTAAGTACCTGTCAAAATACAATATGATTTTTTTAATAAAAATCAAAATTATATAATTAACAAGGCCTAATCTGTAATCACCCGTCAAATTATCTACATAACTTCATCTCCAACTGCAAAAACTGAAAAACCTGTAAACGGTTAACGAACAACAAGACTAAAAGACATTAAGGAGCAAGAATCAGAGGCCAAATCATCCTCCACCACCACCACCACCACCACAGCCTCCACCACCTCCTCCACCGCAACCACCGCCACCGCCCCCGGCATTACCACTGTCAGAATAAGCAGAGGCCAAGCCTGCAACTGCCTCCCCAGCAGCTTGTGCAACCGTCTGAACGACCAACCCTCCGTCTCTGGCTCGGCCGTCTCCACGGACATACACGCCGTTATGTGAATAATAGTTGCCTGCAGCTTGCTGATGTTTATTTGGCTTCTTTCTGTGCCGACTCCTACCAAAGCAACCCATGAAAGCAAATGAAAGAGCTTGGCCAAAGCTTCAACGCCTCTTTCTGTCTTAAATTATATAAACAATCACAAAGGCATAATAATTCTCCTAAAACTCCTCCTTATTTATACTTGAGGGTTTTGAATATTCATGAAGGTTTCAAACATTATTTCAACTTGTTCATGGGTTGTTCGTTACCAAGTTGCCATGCTCAAACGTGTTGATTGTCCCTGTTGACTTGAATTGGTCTCACCATAATTTTGCCAGAGAAAAGAATTGAAATATCTACCAGCCGCACAGAGGAGTCTAGGGGACCGCAACCTCGCATCAAGCCTTTTCGTAAATCCAAATTGGTGATCATGTCAAAATATTCTTAGTACTGGAGTTTGCTTGTGACCTTGATTCCGAGAGCCCCAATATCCAAGTGCCAAGTAACGATTGCATCGAGCTTACGGTTGGAGCACCTGTTTTAGTCTGTATTGCTTAATCTTTTCCCCATATTTGTGTGATTCTATATGAGATTTAATTGAATATGATAAGAACCGGTTAACCTGAAAATCTGATTATGAAATTTACATGTCAATCTGTCATTTTGTCCCCTTCGAAATGGTACCATATGTTGTCTGGATGCATGTACCCTTGTCGAAAGTGGGATGAAATTTAATCAGGTTGACTAAATCTTAATAAATAAAATAATATTATCACATTAAAATTTAATAATACAATATCATTTTATTTATTAACTTCAAATTTAATTAAATAAAAACACATGTCTTTATTAAATTTTATTAAAAGATATCATTTTAAGTTCAATAAATCAAATTTAAGAAATTTGAATTAAAAAAAAGTAAATTATAACACTTTAAATTTCTGTTGTGATTTTTAGTTTTCGTTTTCTGATTTTAGTTCTTATTTTTTCCAAATAAAAACAAGAACATGTTTGGTTGTTAATTTCAATGTAGTTATATTTTTATCATCGTTAATAATTACATATTAGATAAAACTTAACTTTTATTTAAAAATCAATATTTATTTTAATATATTTTAATTATTAAATCAATTTTTATTTAAAATATATGTTTTGTTATATTAAATTTATTTAATTTAATTAAAAAACTAAAAAATTATTAAGTAAAATTAAATTATTCATATTTCATGTTAATAATTAATTTTAGTTAATTAAATATAAAATATTAATTTAAATTATTCATAGTTCCTATTAATAATTAATATATAAAATAGTTATATAATATATATATTTAGTTGATAATAACTCAAGATTAAGGAAAAAACAAAAAACAAAAACTATTTTTTAGGGTTATAATTTTTGAAAAATGGAAGAAACTAAAACTGAAAATAAAGAAAAAATTCAAACAAACAAATTTTTAGTAAATTTAAAAACATAAATAAAAAATGAAAATAAAAAATAGAAACAAATGCATTTATCATTCTCATTTCGAATTAGTTGAGCCTTTCTTAAGTAACCATCAATGATATTATCGGTTCTGTAAGAACAGTGCAATACATGAAAAGAACACACCGTTTGGTTCTCCTACAGCAGATAAGGGAAGAATACGATCAAAAAACATACAAAACATTGTCTCGAAGGAATATTAAACTTAGGATTTAAGGAATCAAACACCAGCATAGCCGCCGTGACGCGTACAACTAGCGGTGCCTGAAAAAACCAACAGAGGTTAGATAAATTTTTATCCTTTTGCCTCAGCATTTATTGAACAGTGGATGCCTTTTTATAGGCATGCTTACAGACAAAAAGATAATAAGAAAGATAGAGAACCATCTAGAATGACAAGACATTAATGAGTATTACAAGGCATTGGGCTCAAAACAGAAAAAGTGAAGCCTTGTCCCATTTAGCTGGGTCCTAGGTAAAAAACAAGAAGCGTCTCCTTCATTGTTTGTTTAAAAGCTAGAAGAGTCTCCTTTCTTGTTTGTAAGTGTCGCAGCTTTGGGTAAATCTTCATGGTAGGACGACGAAGCTTCTACTTCTGGTGTGTGCTCCTTTGATAGCCCCGGTAAGCTGGAGTATACACATCGGGTATGTCCAACTTAAGCAAGAGTGTCTCAAATGGGCCTCTGGACAATGCTATCGTGAAGATGTCAGCCAGTTGTTAGTGAGAAGAGACTAGGAGCAGGTGGATGATCCCTTCTTGTACCTTGGTACGTATGAGATGACAGTCGATCTCTATATGCTTAGTGCGTTCGTGAAAAATGGAATTTTCGGCAATATGAATGGCTAATTTGATGTCACAATAAAAGTAAGTTGCTCCTTTATGTGTAAAATCGAAGTCTTGGAGTAGATAGACTAACCATTGAAGCTCGCAAGTTGTAGCAACTAAGGTCCGGTACTCTGCTTCTGAAGAGCTGCGAGAAATGGTGGCTTGTTTCTTTGATTTCTAAGAGATCAAGGCAGAACCAATGAACACGCAAAAGTCAGTGACTGATTTGCGTGAGTTTGGACACGTTGGCCAGTCGAAGTCTGAGAAAGCGCAAAGGTGTGCTAAGGAGTTCGTTGGGAATAAAAGGCCTTGACCAAGTGCCTTTTTGAGGTACCTTAACACACGGTTGACGGCTTGTATGTTGGGACCCAATTTCGGAACCGGACCCCAACCGGAAATACAAAAAACGAAGCGGAAACAAAGCGAAACGAAAGGTGAATCATAAATCGAAATGAATCGAAGGAACGACAACATAAATAAAAAAACAAAGCGGCGGAAAGCGAAACCAAAAAATGGATCCGAAACAAAAGAACGGATTCAAAAACATGCGAATCACAAATCGAAGCGAAAGTCAAAAAAAACAAAATCAAATCGAAGGCGAATGAATCAAAAACAAAACGAATTGGTTCAGAATCAAAAACGAATCAAAATAAAGCATACAAACGATTCAAGTGGACTCAATCAAATTTTCTGACATCCGTGAACTCATACTTTAGAGCGACATTGCATTGGATACCTTAGACTAAACCAATCCGAAACTGGTATAATTTTTTTTCTTTTCTTTCATTCTATTCATCTTTATTCAAAAATCAAGAAATAAAGAGTGAAAGTGTGAGAATTTGTTGAATTATGAAAGTTGACTTTTTTGAGATGAAGAGTTGACTTTTTGGCCTGAAACTTTCTGAATTTCTCTGGGATAATTTAGGCAGAATTTAATAAAATGATCTTCATGAAACTTGTAGCTTCTGTTGAGAGCTTTCTATCGCCATAAAATATGATATTTTTCGATATCGGGATTGAAAGTTATGACCATTCGAATTTAAGTACATTTTACTTTGTTTTTGAAAATGCTCTTAAGTGGACGATTATGTATGGTGTGTTTTGAGGCGATTTCTGGACTGATATATTTTGAATTGAGTTAAGTGGTCTACATGAAAGTCATATAATATTTTTCTAAAATGTTGGACCCCAAACTTTTTGTGAAAATTAGAAATTATAAAATGAAATTAAATGAGGAAATATAGTATGATTCTTTGAAATAAATGAAAAGTATAAATAAATTTATGAGCTTTTGATAAAATAAAAGACAATTGGGTTTTCTTTGTGTTTGGCCTATGTTTGATAAAAAGATTAGAGATTGTGTATTATGTTTGGATGTGAGAATTTGAGATTATGGATAAGTGAAGTGCTGTGCAGGTTGAAGAATTTGGCTAGTGAAAATTTAGGGAAAATGTTGTCAAAATTTTCTTATGGACAGAAACTTTGACTAAGTTTTTGACCCTCCTAGAGTTATAATTTGACAAAAGGGTCTTCTTGAAGATTGTAATTTAGGTTTTGATCTTTGCAATGCTGTATAATATGTTATTTTTGGTTGTGGATATTGGGAGATATAAAATTTGGAAGTTTGGATGTGGTATAGGATGACCAATTATTTGGCAAAAACTTTGACTGAAAAATTGACCTAGCTAGAGGTTGCTTTTGCCTTTAAGTGCTTCATGAAAGTTTTATCTTGTGTTGTGATCTTTACTTTGATATAAAGTATAGAATTTTTGGATAATGGGATGATAAATTATGAATTTTAGAAGTTTTGTTACTATTCAGATGACAGTATTCGGACAGTAACTTTGATTGAATTTTTGATCTATATAGAGGCTAAATTTGCTCTTAAGTTCTTCATAAAAGTTTTAGATTTTGCTTTGATCTTTTCATTTATGTAAAGTATGTAATTTGTGGACCATGGAATTTGGAGTTAGGATTTTTACAAGTTGCTGTTACTGTTTGAGAAGAGTATTAGTGGACAAAAACTTTGAGTGGCTTTTTGACTCCCTTAGAGGCCAAATTGATTTTTTTGTCCTGAAATTGTAGGTTGCTTTCTGAACTTTGTATTGATATAAAATATGACATTTTTGGACTTTAGAGTTGAAAGATAAAAATTTTGGAAGTTATGTGATTGTGTAGGAGGACATTAAAAGGGGTAGAAATTTTGATTAGATTTTTGACCCCTTTAGAAATGGAATTAATTTTTGAGTTTATATAGCCAGCGCTCTGCTCACCCTTGCCAGCGCTCGCGAGGGCGAGCTCTCGAGCGTTTTGGCCCACGACGACGCTGTTTTCACTCAGCTCCTCGCCCGCGTATGACGCCGTTCTTCCTCTTTTGCGCGACGTCGTTTTGCATTTCTTCTCCTCTGCGCGTTGCCATTTCCCTCTGTGCGACGTCGTTTCTGGTTCCTTCTAATTTTGGTCTTTTGCTTATAATTCGACCTTTGTTCAATCTTTTGCTTATATCTTTTTCGTCTGACATCCGATTGACTTGGTTTTAGACGCGTTGGATTCCTAAGACAATTATCTACATACTCATGAGAAATTTGTGAATTTTTGAGATTTAATTGAGGAAGATTAATTTAATCAAAGGGAGTTAGATAATTTTCTAAACATGGTTCAGTATTTTGGTGAATTCTTAATTTGTGGAGATCCGATTAATCTGATTCTTGTTTCAAAATAAAATAGAGACATGGGGATACAAGTCATATGAAGGAAGTGAATTTCAGTTTAGCCCCTAAGACTTTCAATTTCTGAATGCAAGTCGGGTTTAGTGTGCAGTATTGGATTAGAAAAATCTGAAAGTATTTTGGCCATTACTTTTGCTCTAGTCATCCAAATGAGATGATTATTAATTTGGATTAAACTAAAGAAATAGAGATACAAATGTTATGAAGGGCTCGAGTTTCAATTTAGTCATTAAGAATGCCAATTTTCGGATGGAAGTAAATCGCTGAAAAATATTTTATCAAAAGACAAGTCTGAAATGTTTGAAGTATAACTTTTGGAGTAGTGCACCAAATTAAACGATTTTGGTGGCGTTATGAAATTAAGACAATGAGGAACATTTCTCTAGAAGGAAGTTTTATAAAATTCCTTCATTTTGATGGTTAGAAAAATATCCTAAAGTAAGCATGAATGAAAATAAATTTTAGGGGTAAAATTGGAAGAGTGCTTAAGGTTTTAAGTTAGAAGGCTTATATGGAAGGGCATAATGGTCTTTTAGCACTCATTAAATGACATGGAATGTGGCTGTCATTTTTAAAGAAGGAGAAGCACAACACTTACATGGAAAAGAAGAAAAGAAGAAGAGAAATAAGAAGAGAGGAAGAGTGAAGTTTCGGTGGAGTGTAGGAAGAAAGAAGACAATTGATTAGGGTTTCAATTTTAGTGAGATTCCAAGGGGGTTTTGATGCTTATTCATGAAGGAACAAGATGGAAGAAGACAAGAGCTTCCTTCCAAGCAAAGAAAATCCAAAAATGGAGAAGATTAAGGTAAGAGATGATTTTTAATCTTTGAGTTTTTAATGAGTTTTTGGTTTAGATACCTTGGAAATGGTATGAGTTTGTGTTTTTCAAGCTCAATTTTGGTGATTGCTTAATATATATTGTTCAATTTTGGATTATTATTAATTAGGGCTTATGTCATGAATTACGGAATTTAAGTGAGGAAGCAATGGAGAAAATGATGCTTTGAGCAAGTTTCAAGCATGGAAATGAGGTGGGTAATTTGTTTATATTTTGAATTATAAGTTAAATTTGTGTTCTTGAAAAATCAAGAAAGTGAAAGAAAGAAGTATCAGATTTTTATTAATTTCGAATTTTTTAAAAAAAATTGTTCCAAGTCTTAAATGTTTTGATAAAGTAAGGAAATTTCTGAAATTCATTATTTATGATTGAATTGATAAATAATGAAAATTGTTACAAAGGCTAGATTTATTGTTTCAAATGATTTTGATTATTCTGAATTTCATTATGCTTGAATGATTTGTTAATTATGAAAATTTATGCATTCATTTGACTTTAATGTTTGAGAATCCTTGGTTGTGAATGACTGAATAATTGCTATGTGAATTTTTGCAATTGTGGAAATTTATGAATGGCAATTTATTTGATATGACATGATATGAAAATCAAGCTTTCGAAATGTGCCTTCGGGCAATCCGATTTTCAAGTACAAATTTGTGTATTATGTGGGTTTGGTTAGGTCCCATAAGTTTGAGTCAAGTGCACTTGTCTCGTTTTTAGGCTTCGCCCGCCTGCCCGCTAGTGGCATTGGAGCTCCATTTCAGGCTCCCATAAGTTCACGACTATACCGGACCGCTATCCGGGAAGGTATAGTACATTCTGTTCACGGTTGCACAAGACCGCTATGCAGGAATGTGCAGTACATTCTGTTTTGGACCGACCCAAACAGTTCTGATATGTTTATGTGTTTTTGTTTTGCTTCTAAGTGTGATGCATTGCATGTTTTGAAAATTATTCATGAAATTTGAAAGAAATTGAGATTTGAAATGTTTCATGAAGTTTGAAAAGTTGAAAGGTTTGAGAAATAAGCTTTTGATGAGTTTTCTATTGCGAGATTTATAAAACGGCAAAAGTTTTAAAAAGATGATTTTTGCTTATTTTTCAATTTTTAAACATGATATCCACGAGTTGTCTAGCTCACCCCCTTTCATCCCCATCTCCAGGTATCGAGCGGGAGATCGGATGAAAGAAAGTTAAGGCATCTGTTCGATTTTGCATATTTTGAAATTTTATGTAATTTAGATTTTGGTATTGGTTTTGTTTATGGCTTGGAATGCCATTAAAGTTTGTAGTGTATTTATTTTAGAATGTAAATGAATTCTGGACTTGTGTATGAAATTGAGATATAAATTTGTGTATGATTATGGGACATGAATTGTAACACCCCACTCCCGCATGACCCGAACCCGACATCGATGGTGATATCCGAGTCCGTGCCCCGCGAGGATGGCGTGCTACATCACTCAGTCAAAACTCAGTATAAATTTTTTTTCTTTACACATACACACACACATTATAATTTATACGGCAAACAATTTACATGAACAATTCAATGGTCTCGAGGCCCTTTTAATAAATACAATTTATATCATTCAGTTGACTTTACAATTTGACGTAATCATTAATACAAAAATTCAGAAAATAAAATACACTAATGCAGGCGCGAACTGATCCCGACCACTTCTCTACTTCATTTACCAGCAGATATCATACGCTCGTTGCCTAACGGGGTATTCTTCTGAGTCCTAAAAATTAATTGCAAATTTTGGATGAGTTTTGCGAACTCAGTGAGAAACCATCATCGATGGTTCACTCAATTCATGCAACACATCGTTTCATATAACATATATTCACATTGTTGCATATTTAATCACATTGCCCAATTTCACGTGAACATAGACAATTTGATACATTTCATTCTATTTGACATCCATAACCAATTGAATTCTTAAAACACTCAAGCATAAGCCAATTGTTTCATAATTCACATTTGGAATGATTGGTACTATAGAAACATAAGGCAGTTAGTCTTTCACTCAATCAAAGAGATTAAAAATCAAATGCATATGACATGCGCATGTGACACTTTTCCAATTTATTTCGGTGTTGTGACCGAGCGCCTGAACTGTCCCAATATGGGCGCATTGATCGTTGAACCTGAGGCTCTGAACTATCCCAATATGGACGCATTAATCGTTGAGCTTGAGGCTCTGAATCACTGCAGGGCTCGAGGCCCAAATATAAACGTTGAGCTTGTAGCTCTCGGTGGCTGCTCCGGTCATAGCTGTCATTAACTGATCATGCATTCATGCATGGAATGCATATGTCGCAATGAAGCCATATCAACATCACAATCAATCCCAAATTATCACATTCAACAAATTAGTTCACAATTAATCACATTAAAAATCACACTCACATTTAATCACATTTAAACACGGAGGTTCTAAATTCTTAGACAAACAACACTTCTATGTCATAATCTCCCAATACCTCGGACCTTCTGTCTGGAATCTATAATAAAAACACAATCCCACCATTATTCACCACAAAAGTACAAACATAAGCAAATAATAATTGAGGAACCGTCTAGGTCACTCACCATTCGCTTCCGAAGCTAATTCTCGGAAGTCTCGACAACGTCTGTGGGTTGACATTCCAAATGCGCCACTATAATAGTCAAAATATTCAAACATTACCTAATGTACGATCAAAAATATTTAATAATGCATATGTAGCAATAAAAATATGTACAATGCATGTTCGTGACATTTCTGGCACTATTCCAAAAATTCCCATCACAATATTTTCATCTAAATTTTAGAAACTCATTAACACCGAAATCACTCAATTTGGTTTAGAAATTCGAAAGTTATGGCCCAAACATCGTCAGACTATTGCTAAGCCGAGACTGTACACTATACCCAATTTCACTCCAGAAATTGAACATCTTAGGGACTGAATTGAAATTTGATTCCTTTAGATAACTTGTAGCCCCATGTCTCTAGGTTAATTAGGAACAAGAATGTTGGGACCCGATCCAGAAACCGTATCCTAACCGGAAAAGGGAACGAAAGTAACAGAGAACGAAACGAAAAACACAAAGTGGCGGATTACAAATCGAATAAAAGAACGAAGGCGAAACAAAAGCGAATCGTAATCGATTAACAAATCGGAATAATCAATATAATCGAATCATAAGGTGCAGACAAACGAAATAATCAATCGAACCGAAACAAACGAAGTACTCGAAAGGAAATCGAATAACGAAATGCGAAAGAACGGAATAGATCGGAATTCGAATCAAAAGCATAAATGGAAACATAAATAACGCGAAAGCGGAAGCAAATCGAATAATCGAAACGGAAAGGAATTGCATCAAAACGAATCGAATATACGAAAGCGGAACAAAAACTTAACAAAGCAGATCCGACATCCGAGAACAAAGAACAGAGAAACACAATCACGTTGGAAACCTAGACTATGACATATCCGAAATTCGGTATATTTTTTTTTCTTTCTTTTGTCTTTTCTTTTTCATTCTTTCTTATACCAATCACATCCATAAAATTTCCCATAGGAAATTCATTCTTAAAACCAAAACTCAACAACCATACATAATCTTATATATATTCATACAAATCTCAAATTACAGTTTCTATCCCAAGTTTTATCGAAATTTTGGCAGCACAGCGGCTGCATTCTTACTAACCCAAACCTGCAAAGTGTTTTAAAACACACTTCTAATATGCCCAATCAAATATACAAATATCAAAATCCACCGGAACCTCCGTCTGGGATCTCAGCATACACAAACACAAACCTATTTCTACATCTCCAGATCCAGAATTGAGTTCAAAACACAATTTCATACACAACCCCAATAATCATATACAAACTTATATCTCACATTCAATTCATAAACCATAAATCACTTACATTCCGAAGTAGATACACTATAAAACTTGAATGGCATTCAAAGCCATTTACAAACCATTTCTAAAAATCCAAACTACACAATTTACAAAATAAGCAAAA
>JANZLF010000004.1:35483491-35506156 GCA_026546835.1 Erythroxylum foetidum
AACACTCAAAAAGCACATGAGTCATGTCTTCATCGTTCCCACATACGTCACATTCAGGAGAGAACACAATGCCCTTCCTTCTTAGCCGATCTTTACAAGGAATAAACTCCCTAGAACAACGCTATGTAAAGTCTTTTATTTTTGGAAGAATGGGCAGATTCCACAGCCTATTCCACAATTTTTCCCCAACAAAATTAGTGTTGTCGTTGTATAATCTGAGAGACAGGTGATATCCTGACTTAACAGAGTACACACCATCCCCATTATAGTGCTAAATCAACTTATCAGGGGGTTTTGCCATCGAAATAGGGATTCTGGTAACTCGTCCGACATCATAAAGCGTAAGCAAACCTTCGAGCAGTTGAACGTCCAATCCCATACCTGATTCATTAAAAAGCTCCCGCAATTTCATGTTACCCACATCTTGGATTGGGGGGCTCATTTATCCATAGATCTTTGAACACATTATCACGTTTTGACATGCACTAATTCATGCAAAGCTTACACTTTATTCTGTATATTTTTCTGAAAAAAGGAACCTCTTAACAATAGGATGGACACAAACAACATCATTTTAGAGTTTGGCAGAACAAATTTCAGACTGATTCTCTTAAATTTGAGTTCAATTTAAAACCTAATCAACTTAAACTTCTGTCCATTGATTTCGGTTCAAGCCGATTTGCCTACCCTAAGTAGCATGTACAGGCATCCTTGCAAAATTAGAAACCTTTTATAAAAAAAATTTATTTATGGCATTAAACTATAATTTTGCATGGACTAAGAATAATTATCCTTATGATAGACTCAAATTTAATACATAGTTTGAGGTAAGATTTAGTAAACTGAAGGACAAGATAACTTGAGGTAAGATTTAGCAACCTGAAGGACAAGATTTGTCTAATAAACCAGTGTCTCTGACGAGTTGCTCTTGCTCTAGGGCAAAACAGATTTGGGAATTGCATTTCAATAGAATGACACTTTTTCATTCCCTTCCTAAACCTTCATCTACTGAAGCGCAGAAGGACAGGTTTATTACCAAAATCTCTCTATTCATTGATTCACTTGGCCTTTTCTTCAAGTAAAAGTCGGCCAACTACAGAATTTTGTTCATTCTCAGTGTACTTCATGCAAGTTGAAGGTACGGCTTATAATCTACTTCCTATTATAGTTTGTGGGAAGAAAAGGAGGCACGGGAAAAGTTCTCAAAATAAACGAACCTCACTTCCAAGCTTATACAGAGACCCAAGCACTTCTTTAAGGAACAATTCCATCCTGTCTACAAGTCATAATTGACAATGGAAGCATATAAAATCATTTCACATATTGATTCGTTAATGGAAAAATCAAATGTTTGCCATCCTTGGCATTCATATCAAACAACTTGATATTTACTACAAGGAAATATAGAATCCATAATCCAAAGAAGGGAAAATAATTGTTGACAGAATAATGACGTCTTTCTTGAGTTCTTTACCCAGGTATGGCCGTGTGGGTTGGTGACCTTTGTTAAAATCAGGTCTACAATAGCAACAACTTGTTTTACGGAAGGCTAGCAGCATTAACCTATGAATTCAGAAGACTAGCATCTGAACTTACATACATATGAAATTTCCAAAGGCTAGCAGCCTTCATTTATGAGTCCATTCATAGAATAATCTCGTAGGCAAGAAGTAGAACAGGATCCAAAGTTTGTGGAGAGTAAACATCATTAGCGTGAAAGTTAGCAACATAAACCCTGCAAATAAAAATCGAGAAGCCAGTTATCATGAGCAGCATTTCTACATAACTTGCACAATTGAAAGTTGATATCTTTGGTTTATGTCCATTAACAAAATGAGCACATAGGTCAATCACATTTGACAAATTTTGTCTTTACATTTCATCATTCAGAGGAAGAGAGACACTAACTAGAGAAGGAGAAAATCGGTACTTGGTCAAACACATGAAAGTATGTATTTAAGGAAAATACACATGGGAAAATACAAGACAATGGGAACTCCCACCATATTTAAAAGAGTAATATTCTGTCAATTATGTTAAGTAGTGACATCATTAAGTAAAGACGAGGTTTGATATTATAGTAACATACAAAGCTGTAGAAATAAATAGTATCCCAAGTATCCTAAAATACAAGAAAAGTTCTCAAATCGACTTCAGAGATGGGCATGTCTATAAATAGTAAAGCATGGTAAAAATATACGGGCAGTATATCCAGTACAAGGCAATCATAGAGCTGCTAACTCCAGTCATAAGTATGAAAAAATACAAAGAGACTTGAAGAATATGCCTATGAATAAATTAACAAGTCAACAATTTAACAGTTCATGGCTACTACTTACATGCAAGATGGCTAGCCAAAACTACAGCTCACTATAATTGCGCCAAACAGCACGGAACTCCTCTCTGAAAGTGTTTAGGCGTGCTTTCAGGTTAGGAGTCCTCAAACTTGCATGCAAGATAGTGGCTGACAGACAAGAAAGGAAGTTAAAAGCACATCAAGTGCAGTAACAGATGAATGTTATGAGAACCATGGATGAGAAAAACAAACCAAGTAGTCCAACAGCAAGCGCCCATGCAACAGTCAAGAGACCACATGAGACATACCAGAGTATGAAACTCACTACATAATACAAAGAAAAACACAAAAGCATGATTAGACTAATAATTTAACCGGAAATAGCTACCAAGGAAAGGAAAGCATGCAGTTACAGCTCACCAAAGGAAAATATCATAACAAAAACTCGACGAGGACGACCACAAATACGAATTACTCTCTTTGCTGATGATCGTCCACGAATGACCGGTCTGCCAGTAACAAGAGTGAATTGAGCAATAAGACACATGAACATACAGTAGTGCTAGTAAACAAATGGACTTACGTAAGTGGAGGTCTCATCTTTGCAGCCAAATGAGGAGAAACTTGTCTCACCGATCTTGTCACCTTTTCACTAAAAGTACCTGCAAAGCTGTAGATAAAAACAGAAAACATGTTGGACCGGGAATCTTGGAGCTTCAATCTATAAGTTTCGAAACACAACTTGTTCTAGCATATACTGGAGGTCTAAGAAAATTAGCTGAATGAACTCAGAGCTTTTCAACAGAGAGGGGTTCATGGTATCATTCATTATTTCTTTCAAATAAAGTAACCAAATATGAAGAATAAACATAGAAAATTGCCAAACCCAATAAAATTTCCTTATACCATCTGCACAAATAACAGCGACACAATTCCAACTATTGAAGTTTACCTGTCATTGAGAAATGCAATGGTAAGCGCTGTTGAAAGAGCAGCAACTATGGCAAGAGGACTCCTCAGGAAACCCAATCCTACAACAAACAACCACCCAAATAAAATAGTATAAAACTAGCAATACCCACAAAACGCATACAAAAAATTCCTTGAAATAAGATTCACTTACCCAAAATGAGAACGATCATGATAAAATAGTTGGTCCGGTAGCTGTTAGAGAAAATAAATAGAAAGAAAGCACGAAGCTTTTCATTAGCATCCGAAAAGCCAAATACAGTAGCAATCACTTAGATCAAGAGGAATAACGTAAGCGTAACGTACTAGTAGAGATTGCATTTGAGACGACTATTCCATTTGGCGGATGATTTAGGAAGTGTAAATCGCGAAAAGAACTCCGAGACAGGTCGAGGAGGTGACGACCAGTCCACTTCCCTAAGTGCGTCCACCAGATCCCCTGTTGAAACGTTGCCCCAATCCATCGCAAAAAAAAACCCTAAATCAAATTCACTTCCCAAGATTTTGATCCAGAACAAGGAGAAGAAAGTTTCGAAAAAGAATGATCGAGAAGAAGAAGAAAGCTCTGCGAAAAGTGACAATGGAGGAAGTTATATTCTGAATTTCCGATCTCTCACGCCAATTACTAAAATTGATTCAGAAATTATTAACAAGAAGACCGAAAAGGAAGAAAACAACTGTCTGAGCCCGGGTTCGAACCGGGGACCTCTAGTGTGTGAGACTAGCGTGATGACCAACTACACCACCCAGACGATGCCAAAAGCCGTATCACGTAAAGCTTAAAGAACATGAGACACACGTCACGTTAACCTTCACAATTATTACTCTAATTTAATATCATCCTTAATCTAATATTTAAATAAATTTATCACACACGCGAAAATGCGAAAGTAATTTACCAAAAAATTATTTTAAAAAAAAAAGAAGAAGAAGAAGAAAAAGCCTCTTCCGATCCGATCATTTCACATAATCCTACCTTCAAGCTTCGATTCGCGTTAACCGGTAGCTGGTTTCGGGTCGGATCGTAGTTTTGTTTGAGAGGAAGTTATGGCTCAAGCTTCAGGGAGGGGCAGAGTCGTTGGGGACTACCTGGTGGGTCGGCAAATCGGGTCGGGTTCGTTCTCGGTGGTCTGGCTGGCGAGACACCGAGTCCACGGCACCGAGGTCGCGATAAAGGAGATCGCTTTGAGTAGACTAAATAAGAAGTTGCAAGAGAGTCTCATGTCTGAGATTTTTATCCTGAGGAGGATCGATCATCCTAACATTATTCGCTTGCACGATATTATCGAGGTTTTAGGTTTTCTTTTCAGTTACTTGAAGATTTCAAGGTTGTTGGGTTACTATTAAAGCTAAAGTGCTTAATTTTAGGTCCCTGGGAGGATACACATAGTATTGGACTATTGTAAAGGGGGAGATCTTTCTATGTATATACAACGTCACGAGAGAGTCCCTGAAGCTACTGCCAAGCATTTCATGCAACAGCTGGGTATGTCTCAATTGTTGTTGGGTGTTTGGAAAGGCAATGTATTTTTTGACTGATTTAGTCAGGTTTTATGTTGTTTTGAATATTTTGATGTTCTGTAGCTGCTGGTTTGCAAATTCTCCGCGACAACAACCTCATGCATCGGGATTTGAAACCGCAGGTTTGTCGCCATAAATGTTTTGGTTCTGTTTGAATGTCGAGTATACTTGAGCAGTTTTTGGTGGAGAATGGTAGTATGCTTCTAAATGTTTAACTGAATATAAAATAAGAAAGGATGATATTGTGTGGAACGTTCTCATGTGTTTAAAGCTTTGTGTGTTGTTCAAAATTTAATATGCAAACTTTCTAATTTTCTCAGAATCTCCTCCTCTCAACCAATGATAACAATGCTGTCCTCAAAATAGCTGATTTTGGATTTGCCAGGTGAATAATCATCCATAATTTTCTTTTCCCATCGTCGTTTTATTCAGTTTAATTATCATGTTCTGTGTCAATAACTTTAAACTTCGTCTCTGCGGCGCTCTACTTCTGCCATTTGTGCGAGCACTAAGTAGTATTTGATTGAAGGTCTCAGTGAAGATATAGCTGGTCCAGTAATGACCTTGTCATGTATTTGATTTCATTCTAGTTGATTTATGTATAACTGGGTTTGATTGTATCCTATATCATTTAACAATTCTATTGTTTTCTGAAATCTCAAACTCAATGATCTTTGGCTCTATTCACTCTGATCTTTTTCTTTTTTTCTGGGCATAATCATATTTGAATTGGTGACATATCAGGAGACATGTTGTTATTGCTGATCTGTCATAAAGGATTGATATTCAAACTCAATTCATCCCTTATATTGAAATTTGGGTAATTATAACTTTCTTTGTCAGATCTCTACAACCCAGAAACCTTGCAGAAACCTTGTGTGGTTCTCCCCTTTACATGGCTCCAGAGATAATGCAACTTCAAAAGTATGATGCAAAGGTGACATTGAATTGCATTCTGTGTTGACTTTGTGATGTATTCGGTCTCTTTAACCTTTAACTGAATAAGCAGGCAGATCTTTGGAGTGTTGGTGCTATTTTGTTTCAACTTGTTAGTGGGAAAACCCCATTTACTGGAAGCAATCAAATACAGGTTTGTAGAGCTCATTTGTAGTGTACATCTCAGCCTGATTTAAACAGGTTGACGTACTGATAGATTGCACTTTTCTTGATCAATCTGTTGCTATCTCATGCTGTGCAGTTGCTCCAAAATATTATAAAATCAACAGAATTGCAATTTCCTTCAGATAATAAGGAATTGAGTCCTGAATGCAAGGATCTATGCCAGAAGCTGCTGCGTCGAAATCCAGGTATCATCTGCAGTGTAACTTTATATTTTATCTCAATTTAAAATTCCAAGTTATGTGGAAATGGAAGATTGAGATATTTGTAACTATTATATCCTTCTGACTCATTATTCTTATTATCTAACTCATAGTTTCACCCATAGATACCTATCCAGGGGTGAGAATGCTAATTTTGTCTGCTGGTATGAAATTTGTATGTAATCAGCAGTGCTCATTGAATTAGCATCTTTGGCAGTATCGTTTTAGAAGTGCAATGACCAACTTACGTGGCCACTAATTTCTCATCTGCTATTTATTTGGTTCTTTTTCCTTGTTTTCAAGTAATCTTTTTAACTTTGTTTATGCAGTGGAACGGCTGACATTTGAGGAGTTTTTTAACCATCCTTTTCTTTCTCAGAGAAATCTGGAGGATTCTATCAGGTTGATGTGATGAAATTTTCAATTTTATGGCCTTAATCTTTCTTATGAGGTTCTGAAAGGATATTGGTTATCCAGGGGTAAGAGGTCTTCAAGATCCATGGATGGTTTTCCTTTGTCCCAGACCAATCCTGTAAGGACCATGGAGGATAACTCCCAGGAGGATAATCTGCCTTTCCTTTTGGATTATGATTCTAGTGGTCCTGAGTGTAGCCCTTCGTTTTCTAAGAAGAGCCCTGAAGTGAAATGCACTTACGGATTTTCTCCTGGTACAGAAATTGGTGTGAGGGAAACAACGTCTTATGCTATGACTGATGCAAATCTTATTTCCAAACATCCTAGTACTAAAAGTAATTCAAACAACACTAATTATAGACCTGGTATAAATAAACTTCCTAGTGAAAGCTTAAGTGAACTTTCAAAGTCCATGGACCAAAGGTCGGTGAATCTGCGATCAAGAGGTATTAAGAAGTGCACCATTTACTTTTGTTTTAGTGCTGTATTATATGTCTTGCCAAGGCATATCTGGATTTTGTGTATTCCCTTATTTTTTGACGTTGATTTTGCAGTCATGGATTCATTGGAATGGATAGATCAAGATTATGTTCTTGTTTCTGGACCACCTCTGGAAGTTTCATCTTCTTCAGCAAGTCCTTTGAAACCAAGTCATGTACCCGTCAAATCAGAGAGTCTTCCTCAGGCATCCATGAATATAAATAATACGCCAAGTGCCCCCATGCCAATAGTTGGGGTTCCAAACAGTAATATTTTTCATACTGGAAGCTTGGAAAGTCCCAGCTCTGCTCCTGGAACTTCTCAAGGATCCATGGATATAGGAGATGCTTTCGAGCAGCCATCAACTGACGACATGACTAGGCTTAGATCATTGCAGCAGTCTGCATCTGCCATCTCAGAATTAGTGCATGAAAAGGTTAGTCATTATTTTCCTGCTTGTGCAGTCAAACCAGACTATTTAGATTTTGATCCAGACCATTATTTTGGAAGTTTAACTTTATTACTTACTGTAATGCCTGGATAGCACATCTCTGAAGTGGTTAATAAATTCATGCTGTAAGTCAAGCATTTCAGTTTGTGTTGTCTTATTCAATATTGTTGAATTTCTTCTGTGCTTCATTATCAGAAGTTTTGAGAGCATGATCTAATTGGTCTCTTTTTCAAGCTTCTTGAAACCGTAAATATGTTCATGTTTGACACTAAAATAGTAGCCTTTTACTTTTGTCTCCTCTTAATTACCACCTAAAATTCTGACGGACACAAATAGAATTGCTAAATGTGGAGTGCTAATGGTATCTACTTAAAAAACTCATGGCTTGTTCTGCTAATAACTGTTCTATCTAAGTAAATGTCATTGTTGCAATCTTATTTTACTACATTATCATTTTCCTTGAAACAGATTGAGGCAGGTAGGCAACTGGAAGCATTCTCAATCCAACTTGTTATTCTTGCAATTTGGAAGCAAGCTCTGGATATTTGCCATACTCAGGCTGTCTCAGCTATTGAAGGAAGTCCAAGTCAAGCAAACACAAATTCGAGGAAAGGCAGCAGCAAGAAGCTTGGTTCTCCGGATGCTGAAGATTGCAATTTTCCTGGGCCAGAAAATGCATCAGGTCAGATAGAGAGGGAATTTTTAAGGGAAGTGGAGCATGCTGAGGAACTTTCTAAAGTTATAGAACCTGGTATGGCTTTGGTATTTGATTTAACTCCATGAGTTTAGAGGTTCTGTTCATCCACGTCTTTCATGTCATTTGTGAGTAGTGGTCAAGAGGTTCAGCTAAGCATGCATTGTTGATGAATGACGCACAATGTCATATTTGCATTATGTACCGAGGGGACTCTATATTTTTGTTGGCATTGCAGGAGGCACAGAAATGCCTGATGCAATGGAGATAATATTTCAATCCGCCCTGGCTCTGGGAAGGCATGGAGGGGTGAGTTCTCTAACATTCAGTTTAGTTATGGCAAAGAACATTAAGCATGTCCATCTTATTTTGAACTTGATAAGTAGGGTATTCCTTGATTAAAGTTCAATGCATTTTTTAGTAGGCATCATCTGTCTTACATCATAATGTGAAGGTAAATGTAATAAAACTTCGTATGCCACTTTCTCTAGTTCAGATTTGGAAGAACCACGGAGTGAAAAGTAAGTGCTAGTGCAAATTTTGGACAGTCTGTAACTTTTCTAGGAGTTTGCATTTAGCAATAAGTTGAAAGGAGATAAATGTAACAGTATGTGTCAGATTAACTAATACCTTTTGAGATGACTTGGCCTTATCGTTATTAACATTTGGTGTTATTGCGGGTTTAGACATGTTTCATTTACTCTATGGGAACTATAATGTGAGTATCATTTTAGCGATAATTGGGTTGTGAAATATTCGGAGATATATTAGCTAAATGTCAGCAATTGGTGATTTCTCAGACAAGGGCCTATCTTTTATGAAGCATCGGAGTCTGCTGTGGATTATTAACTGTGACAGATAATTGTTTTATTCATGGCTTGGCAGGTTGAGGAGCTTATGGGTGATATGGATTATGCAGCTTTGTTATATTCAAGAGCAGTACGTTTGTTATATTTCCTTTTGGTGGAAGCGCCGTCTCTTATTATGAACCCACCGTTTTCTCTCACGAATTCAGACCGGTATAGGCTTCGAAAGTACATTGATATCCTTAACAATAGGCAAGGACAGTCACGATCCCAAAGGATGGCACTTCTGAAGTGTGAGGATCAGCAATTGCCACCATAGGAAACACAGATTTTTTATGATTTACGTAGCTACTCGGTGTAAAATTATTTCTTTGTACAGCTATTCTTTTTACTACTGGGGATTGGGATGATTTCAAGTTCAACCTGTGTATTAGGGGAGCAGTATGTAAAATTGTCAATTCTGTGATTTAAGGAATGCTGAGCAAAGTGAAAAAAAGAAAACAGATGTGAAGATGGATCAAACCATGAATGTATTCTACTATTCTTGTTTCTTGATGATTTGCTGAGTGTTTTTGTGTGCTTCCACTGTTTGAAGGAAGATTAGAAGTATCTGTTTCATCATCTGAGATTGAAACTAGTTTATTTCAGGTGATTAAAGGCATAAACTGACGGTGGAGAAACTTTTAATTGATTGAGCTTATTTTTCAAGGCACGTGAGAGTGACAATTAAGCAAGTCTGATTTGTTTTCAATTAAATTCTTAAAGAAAGTACATGCACAGGGAAGCAAGTTCTTGTTTCTGCTCCAGGTCAAGAATCCAATTCCTGGAAACTCCACTTTCATGAGGTAAGAATCATTCATTCTGTTGCCACTTCATATACATCAAACCAAATTCCTGAAAACAATGTTTCCCAAGTGCTCATTTTCTCCTTTCGATTCTTTTTCTGCAACTTCAATGGCTCGGAACTTGTTCCTCTCTGTAAGTGGAGGAAACAGGAGTCCTACGCTGGATCCAGGCCTTCAGGAGTATAAGCAGCTCCAGGCAAACACTAACTTAAAGCTTTGGTTTTTCTATTACAGTCACTAATGAAGATTAAACTAATGTGAGTTATCATCAAATTTGGAAATGTAGGCTTTTCCAAATTGTTTGTTGTGACTGATAAGAGACGAACATGGGCCACTAATTGAGTCAAAAGAGAACAAAACAGTCGCAATCCCTGAAACATGCATGAGCTTCTTCCCATTTGGACATTTGGACAAGAAACTTGTAGGGTAAATTTGATATATTATCAATTTACTTTTTAATTTTTAAAAATTATTAATACCTATTATAATTTCAATTTTAAAGTAATTGTTTCCATATTATCAACTTCTGTTACAAATTTTAACTATGAACATTAAAACGACATTGTGTAATATTACGTATAAAAAACGATATTATTTTAAAGTTTTTAATGAAAATTGATGATACAGAAAATGTGTATTATAAAACTAAAATTATAAGAAAGTTATTGATGATGTTTAAGAATTAAAAATAAACTGATAATATGTAACAATCAACTTTTAATATCTTTAGACATAATAATTACAACGATGTTGCTTTGAATACATAATGTTTAAGAGTGCCTCAAATATAATTGAAAAAAAATAAATCCAATGTTCAATTTTATGTCTTCTTTGTTACCTCATGTATAGGAAGTGGTCCATGCCCTTAAGGGATGTGGCTCGATGGTTGAGAGCGGAGCTTGACTTTGATTAGGTCCGAGGTTCGATTTCATGCTAGTCCCTCTTGTGAGAGCCTGGGACAGCCGGTGTTTTACCATTAGATAGATAACTAGTTGGGCCCTCAATGATGAGGTGCGCTCGCTTAGCCCGCCTGTGAGGTGGTGCGTCAATTGGACCCTCAAAAAAGTGTGCCCGCTTGAGCAGCCTACAAAATTTCTTCGAATAAAAAAAAAAAAAGTGATCCGTGCCTCAAACAAAGTTTTTGGGCACATTTGCCTCTTAGGCTCATGCTACCCGAACTCCTACAATGCAAAAAATTTGTGTAAACTTTGTGCAGTGAGTACGTTAATTTTTTTTGGCCTCGTACTTAGTTAAACCCTTTATTTATAATGTAATAGCAACTAAACCCTTGTTTTATTTTTTTATTTTGTATGAAGGTCTATTAAAAATAACATTTTTATTACTTAAAAGTAAAGTTGTCTAATATTTGACCTTTCCAGACCTCACTTATTAGCGAAGAATTGTTGTTGCAATAATTAAACCCTTAATTGATAATATAAATAATTCAATAACACTAAAAATTGAGGTTTAAATAATAGTATTATAGTTAATTCAAAAAAATTAATAAGACTATAGAGATTGTTATTTTCATTTAATCTTGAACCATTATTTCATGAATTATTTTAAATTTGATTGAACTGGTTGCAAGTTGTTAAAACCTTGATCTATAATGTAAATAATTTAACATTTAAATAATATTATTACAACTAATTCAAAATAAATAAACATGAGTGTTAGAGATTAATAATATCATAAATGGTTAGTTCATAAAATATTTTTTAAAATATCGCGGTTAAAGTTATAATATGAATTTGACAAAATTTATCTTTGTGAAGTATGTATGTATAACATTAATATCTTAAATAATTTATTTTCACACGTTCAATATATATATATATATATATCATTGACGTATTTTGTATGTACATTATTTTATATTTTCTTACTTTTTCTTGTTTCTCTTTATTATTTATTTGTACTCTAATATTGTTCGCATTTTTTATTTAATTATTTTTAATTTAAATTTGTATGTATATTTATTTATAATTTTTTAGTATCATCATAATGTATTATATATTGATTTATCAAAAATAATTTAATATTTAAATAAAAATAAGGTTGTATGTTATTGAATCTCCAGTAATCCTCAAATCAATCAGTCATAAAAGAACAAAATTTTATGTAGCACTCACAACACCAAGCTTTTACCCTAAAGAGTCCCACACATCTTCCAACACGTGCAACAACAGAATAAGTGATTGCCCGCCCTCGAGAGACCACAAAGACTCTCTTCTCATTGCTGCTCTGTCACCGTCGATTCTCGGCGTCGGCCGTCGTTATTCATACGCCACCTGACCTTTAAAAAGAGCCAAAAACCCAACCCCAACCTGACCTCAACACTTCCTTAGTTCAAACACGGTAGTGTACATTCTCTCATTTTCATTGCTTCTCTGTTTCATTTACTTCTGCTTATTCACATCAAGATCGGCTCTCGAGTGAAAAGTTTGTTTTTAGATTAGTTACTTGGTGCCTTTTTTGTGCTTTTCTTGGTGGAAAAAGCTTGCCTATTTGTCCAATCTTCTCTGTTTAAGATATTTTTCGAGATCTTCAAAGGATGGTAGGTTGTGCTTTGAGTTTTGGGTTGTCAGAAGCTGTGAACTTGCGAGAAGATATGGTTTGGGGGAGCATGGGATGTCAGAAATTGGTAATAAGCAATGGCGTCAGATACAGGAACTTAGCGAAGGAGGTTAGGAGTAGGAGTACGAGTGTCTCTGTTGGGAAAAAGAGGCTTTTGGTTTTGAACTTGTTGCAGCCACAAGCTGACAAGCAAACAGGTGTAGCCAAAAACGCAGAGGTCAAGAACCCGGTGACTGATAACGTCGTGGGCCAAGGTTGTTCATTTACGGAAATTGGAAGTGAAGTGAAAACCGATATTGATGGCATTGGCAATGATGGGGACATATTTGATGGCAGAGGAGGAAATGGTAAATTTTCCGGTGGTGGAGGTGGCGGAGGAGGTGGTGGAGACGGCAGTGAAGGGGAGGACCATGAAGAGGAGGAGTTTGGGCCTATCATGAACTATGAAGAGGTGATTAGAGAGACGGAGGCTAGAGGAGCTACTCTTCCTTCTGATATGTTAGAAGCTGCTAAGACAATGGGAATACGGAAACTGCTGCTTCTTAGATACTTGGACTTGCAGGTACTATTGGTGATTTCATGTTCTTATCATGCCATTCGAAGAAGGGTTAGCTGGAAAATTATGGACTCTATTTATTAGACCCTGTGGTTCATTTCTTCACTCAATGTAGGGATCAGGTCGGCTTTTGGGTTTTGCAATGAAGTCATGCTCCATGCTTCGAAACAGAATGTTGGCTGATCCATCCTTCCTTTTCAAAGTTGGAACAGAGGTTTGTTAATGCTTTACCTTTTCCTCTTTGTGTGCCCCTTCATTGTGGATGTGCAACTTTACCATGTTTTCAATTGCATTGTTCAAAGTTGGCCAACTTAAAATTACAAGATACCACATTTCCAGCCTGATAGTGATCAAGTTTAAGAAATGAGGATTTTGAGGTTTATAAGCTACTATGAAGACAGACGTGGTCATATGGAAGTAAACATAGAAACGTGATAAAATGCAGATAGTTATTGATACTTGTTGTGCTACATTTGCGGAAGTTCAAAAGAGAGGCAAAGACTTCTGGGCAGAATTTGAACTGTTTGCAGCCGATCTTTTGGTCGGAGTTGTGGTTAACATTGCATTGGTTGGCATGTTGGCACCTTATGCTCGTATCGGGCAACCATCTATATCTAAAGGGTTCCTTGGACGACTGCAGCAGTCTTACGGAGCTCTTCCTAGTAGGTCGGTTATTTACATTCACCATTTTGATTTTTCTGTAATGAATCAACTTTACTTTAAATTTCACAAGCTTAAGTTAATGTGTCTTAGAAGGGAATACTTGATGCAGTGTATTTGAAGCTGAAAGGCCAGGATGCAGATTCTCAGTTAAGCAGAGAATTGCCACATATTTCTACAAGGTATATTTTCCTGTTTATGTGGGTTATATTGAAAACTGTCTTGGATTTGTTAAGATTTACTTATACCTTCTATTTCTAGGGTGTCCTGTATGGATCGGTTGGGTTTGGATGTGGTATAATTGGCCAAGGCATTGCAAATCTTATTATGAATGTCAAGAGGTATGTTTTCTCCAGATAAGGACACTTTCGTACGAGCTAATTATGTTCTTGGCAATTTAATGATATCTTTGAGGTATCTTGAAGCATAATCTGATATACTATATGATCCCAAAATGTGCCAAATTGAAAATCCATTATAGCTACTTCTAGTTTCATCCTGTCTTGTATTTTCTGCATTTTCTTCTCTCCGTTATTTTTGAATCATATTCCGATATGGGTGGTTTTAGAGCTAATGAACTACTTGGGATTTCTTGAAGTGAACCTTTAATTATCTTTTAATTTCTGTGCCCCAGGAACATAAGGAAATCGGAACATGACATACCAGTGCCACCTCTAGTGAAAACTGCAGCTCTTTGGGGTATACTTTCGGTTTTACATTGATCATAAGTTATCAAGTTCGATTCCCATGGAACTTTGTTTTCTTTTAGCTGTTACAAATTACATTAAAGTTCCTGTTTAGAGGTGCAGATACTTCTCCACAAGTTTGATTTTAGCTTTCCTCTGGTATTCTAAAGTTAAATGGTCTCTAGATCTGTAGTGCTAAGCTTGGTCTAATTAATATAGAAGCCCGGATTAGGGAGATTGACATCACATACCAATTCAAGACAGTTCTGACTGAGTTCTTAACTTTGTTCAGTACCATGACTATCCCACATTATGCTTGTCTCCTATATGGTTGAGCTAAGTCTTTTTCACGTCTCTTCTTCCCCTTAATTCATGATATGGTAGTTCTCTGAGTTCTTACTTGCTTTTTAGGGTTACCTTCTGTGAAAATATCAATGGATGTTTATGCTATTTATTCTATTAACCGGTTCTCCTGACTGCCGACTTGAGCAGGTGTTTTTCTAGGGTTTTCATCAAACACCCGTTACCAAATTATTAATGGACTAGAAAGGATAGTAGAAGCATCGCCATTGGCAAAGCAGTTTCCACCAGTTGCTCTGGCATTCACAGTTGGTGTCCGATTTGCGAACAACGTTTATGCCGGAATGCAGTTTGTCGACTGGGCTAGATGGAGTGGGGTGCAATAGTGATGTACCCTTTACATTGAAGAGATGGTAGCTAGCTATACTAAATGTTGTAGAATAATCATGGAGCATCATTCTGGAAGTTGGAAATTCTTTATGCCTGCATGTTATAGGCAACTCGCAGAGGGTTATTGTGACTTCTGCATAATTTATCTAAATTATGGTTAGGGATGTTGTTATATGTAACAAATAATTTCTCTAGTTTCCATTTCTCAACTCAGCAATGTTTTATGAGAATGTTAGAATACACTTCCAGTGTGGAGAAAATAAGAAAAAAAGGAAAATTTCCAGGAACCCTGAGGATCTCTCAATCCCTCCCCTCAACAACTGAACTCCATTAACATGTTTTCTGACGAATCGAGAAGAAGACAAAACAAAGATGCAATTCAGAAGAGTGGCAAGGTTGGTTCTTGAACCAGCTTCTTGGAATTCCCTGTATGATACTGCAGAAAGAAACTGAAACTGAAACAGAAAGCAGAACTTTCTCACAGAGCATGTTCAGGATACTTGAGCAGAACATAGCAGTGCTCCTCTGGTTTTAGCCTACTTCGTCCTACCTATCAGAGATGGTGGGAATTCCTACACACATAGTTTCGAATTTAGAATGCTTAAAACCCATTACGCCACGTGTCATCTCATAAGAGGGACATGAACCTTCCAATTCAGGCCATTTCCCAACGGCTATATACTTCGCGCCCTCCCTCGGAATGTATATACACAGATTACTGAGCTCTTCTTCGTGAGAACACACACGGAACACACATACCCTCTCGTCCGCTGAACCCAATTCCTTGTTTTCCCAAGAAACCAACCTTAACTTTCTCCGAGAAAACAACCAAAAGACTCCATGACTAAAGTTGACGCCCTCCGTCGATTCCTCCTCCCCTGTTTCTTTCCAACCAGCAACACCACCACGGTCTCCGCCGTAGCTCCAAAGAAACGACTTAGTACCTCCCTCCGAGATGATCTCTCCGACCAAGAACTCAAGGACCAAGACCAAGACTCCAACTCCACTGAATCATCGACAACAACAACCGCCAACCTGGTCGCCGCCACTAATTCAAACCCTCCTCGACCCTCAAAAACAATGGTGATCGGGACCATTTTTGGCACTCGTCGTGGTCACGTTTGGTTCTGCATACAACACGACCGTCTCTCGACGAAACCACTCCTCCTCCTTGAACTTGCCATCCCAACTCAGCAACTCGTCAAAGAAATGCAATGCGGGCTCGTGCGGCTTGCTCTGGAATGCGACCGGTCCGAGTTAGGTTCGTGCTCGCTCCGGTCCGTACCTGTGTGGACCATGCACTGTAATGGGAAGAGAGTTGGATTCGCTTGGAGAAGAAAAGCTAGTGATCAGAACCGTTTGATGTTAAAGACCATGCAGTCGATGACCATCTGTGCAGGAGTTATTCCGGCTGGTCTTGGTTCGTCGGAAACGGAGGAGATAATGTACATGAGAGCCAACTATGAGCATGTGGTGGGCAGTGCTGATTCAGAGTCGTTCCATTTGATTAACCCTGATGTGTGTTCGGGCCAAGAACTCAGCGTCTTCTTGATGAGGTCTGGGTGAACAGAGGCTCTTCTAATTTATTGGCCTTCAAAAGAAAAGATTTGATCTTGAAAGTTAGAATTGGTTGTTGCATTTAAAAACTGATACTTTACAGGATTTTCAAATTAGGGGGCACGAAAGCTGAGGTTTTTCTTGCTTGGAAAATGCTTCATGAATGATTTTGAAGCTTAGGAATGGGATTCTGATAAAGATGATTCCTCCATCTTTCTTCTTGTACAGAAACCTAGATTGGACTGGTCAGTGACATTGTAGACTATCTTAGCTTGTAGTTTAAAAGGATTTTGGTAGCTCACTGGAAATGGTTGATATTCATTGAGCCTATAAGCTTGTATGTAATGGTTTAATGGAATCCACTGTTGGAAATTGTATGAGTTAATTTCTGAATCTTAAGCTTGTTGATTCTTGAGATGCTATGATTGATTTCAGAAGCTCGAGTGGCAGGTTTTAAGTTTTCAAGAAAGCCTGTCAAAGGCCAGATTTCCCAAGTATCAGGAAAGCATCTTTCTTATCATCTTCCAGACAATCAAGTCTATAGGAAACTGTACCCCTTTACAAGTAAAAGTGACTTTGAAATTTTCGTAAACATTTAGTTGAATGGTGTGAGAGTGAGAATGTTATTACCCTCAAAATCTAGTTGATTCAAAAGTTACATAAAACTCATCAGTTGGACCAATGGAGCCAGCAATCAGTTGGACCAAGCCACTATCGGGATGGATCAAATTAAATACCGATGGAGTCAACAATCGTACTACTTGCACAGCAACTGCCGGTGGCCTCTTGCGCAACAGTGACGGACATTGGCTGAGAGGATTCACTCAGAATCTGGGTTGGTGCGTTCTTCTGTCTGCAGAACTCTGGGGAGTCTTCACTGGTCTTTCCCTCTCTTGACAATTGGGTTTTCGCCGCATCGAGTTGGAGGTGAATTCACTAGCAGTACACACCATGATCACCTCGACTGCGCACCGCACACAGGCTACCAATCCTATTGTCCTGGGCATTCACGAGTTACTCTCCCGCAATTGGTCTGTTACTCATCGACACGTTTATCGAAAAAATAATAGATGCGTAGATTGACTGACTTCTCAAGCAATCCGCTTTTCTGTAGGGGTTATCTTTTTTGACATCACATCTTCTAAGTGTCATCCCTTCCTCCTTGAGGATCAGTCAGGGACTTGTGTCTCACGTATTATTTTGTAATTAGCTCCGACTTTTCTTTTAAACAAAAAAAAAAGTTACATAAAACAATGCTAAAGTCTCTTTGATTAGTCTGGGATTATTCTGAGTGTGATCGACTTAACTTTCTACAGTGGAGATCCTCTTAAAGTAACTCATAGGTAACTAAAAAAACCAAAAAAAATAATTTCTTTGAACATAAAATTTGAAAAGGTTAAAAAAATATGCTCTTAATTGATAGAAAAATTATTTCCAATTGATACGGATGTTAGAAGTCTCATCGGGTTTTAAACAACATTTGCAATCTGTTACGGATAATACGATCACAATTGCAATAACAGATTCAAAAGCAACATAACAGCAATTGTAACAAGATATTTTGAGAACAGCAACTCCAGCAACCTTAAAGTCTCTCCTCCAATTAACTGAAGATTCATAATGACATATAAACATTGCTTGAGAATCCAGGAAAAGTGACATGAAACTTCAGCTTTCATATTCCTGACAGAAACCAATACCGATCTATGAACTACCTGATGCAATCCTGAAATCATGATAAGATAAGTTACTACCTGAAGAGAGGAACAGCTCAAGTTGGTTAGCTTCATTATCGTTGGTACTAAAATTTTCTCACTGCCGGCGAGGACGAGATAATCTACATCCCGAGGACTAGATCCAGCAGAAGTGGAAAATGTAAACCTCAGGATGCAGATTACCAGATCCTGACCCAATATAATCAAACATCGTAGGAGGAACTACAATGGTACCTATAACCAGAAAAGAAAGGATGTTAGAAGACGATTAGTACAAAGAAAGCTTGTGGAAAGATATTAATGATCGTATGAATGATTAGAGGAATTTATAAGAGTTCTTAAAGTACACAAGATTTATTCCATGGAAAGCGCTTGTGTAGAAACCAGGGGTGCATATAATCTAAAGGGTGATAAGGTGCTCTATCCTAAGAATCGTCCTTGATTTTGTTCTTCTCAAGCCACTGATAAGCGAGGTAGCTTTACTTTACACAGACAATGTTATATGATCTTGACTGCTTTTTCAAGAAGACTGAACCATCTTCTTTGGGTAATTATAAAAAAGATTCTCTTCAAATCACTGTAACGCTACCAAATGATAATTGCCATTAACAAATCTGTTGGTGATTCCACCGGAACATGCTATGCATCAAATGCATAAACATATTGTCAGAAACAAAATTTCTGTGATGACATGAACATCAATGAATCCTACATCTGCAATGTGATACAATTTTGTCAATATCACAATGTTCTACCTATCTATACATGAAAATTTAGCAGCAGTGGCGAATAATTTATCACCATCGAGCTTCTCTACTAGCCTGAGAAAACGTCTCCACCAATCTTCGATCATGGCAACTCTGATTCCTAATTACTTGTGTTTCTTCCTCTTCATATTATAAGCTAGAATACGTTAACTCCAAGAGACACTACTTACGGGCAAATGTCAAATATCAAAAATTTGTGTGTAGTTATCAACTAGTAGAAACGTTAGCCAGAAGCATCTTCAATGTCTCATATGTCATGAAGACAATTCCCACAGTGGGAACGACCTTGCAGTACTCGGGTAGAATCCCTCTATACAATCCTCGCAGGCCTTCGCTTCGGACAATGTGCCCAAATGTTCCATACAATCCGGTTGTATAGACACGTGCTCTACCACCAGCACCTTCCAATTGCATTCTCCTCCTCACAAGATCCAAAGGAAATATGGCTGCGAATTACAGTGAAAAGGTATGGAATGGAAACCATGAGAATTAAAAAAAAAAAAAGGAATATATAAGCCCTGAAACCTAACAGAATATTGAACAGTCATCTAATAGAAGGTCACTAAGTATCCAATGTTAGTATAGAAGCAGCAAAAGGTCCATTAAAAGGAGCTCTGAAAGCATAACCTATTTCTTTGCCCAGAAGAAAGGATAGTAGTCACTTTATCAACCCTTCCTCTACAGACAAAACATGTAATCAACTTCCAGATTAAGAACCAGTACATATATCTCTTAGTAAAAATATGCTTTTAGTTCAACAATTTGTTGCAGAAGCAGTTTATTTTTTTCTGAAAGAAAAACTGTATCACATGATAAAGCACATCATGCTGTTAACAATATGTTTACTTCTAGACCAGTCCCCCGAACAATTAGATTATCATTCATAACCACACCTAAATAAGCAAATCACAGAGGGATGATTTATATGCATACTCAGGATAACTGTTTAACTTACATATCTTACAGGTAACATTCCTCAAGAGGAAATAAAGTTACTCTGAAACTACCTACCAAGCAACAAATCACACATACAGAATTTCCTGATGAATAGTTTACTAGCACAATAACTACACAAAGGAGTTATATAGCAATTATATGAGGCAAGTCGTGGGTCAATTACCTGTTGATGATGCAATGCCCGAGAGACTCCCACAAGCAAGGCTGACCACAATAGTAGGATCATTAGGCCTGAGTCAAATGACAGATACTTAAGCTGTTAGCACAAGTAGTAAAAACAACATAGTAGACCATATTGCTTCATCATCCATGATAAGTATTCACCTTTGCGACTGCCAAAGTGACCTGAGAGATTCGTATACAGAAAAGCTTATTGCAATACTTGGTCCAACACCCTGCAAAACAATACACGTTCATTTATACATCTGAATATTAATTAATGAAGCATGGAAGATACCAGGGGAAAAAAGAAAAAGAGAAGCATACCAGTAGTGTTGTTCCAAGTCCTTTATACAAGCCTAGAAATCCTTCCTCTCTGCATATTGTACTAAAGGCATGCCAGATACCTCTATAATACAATGTATTTCTCTGTAAAATCCAACCTGACTAAGTCAGGAAAAAGCTTGAAACAGGAAACCGTAGCAGGTAGGCATCAACAAGCCAGACAACCTAAAAGCAACACCCACTATACCCCCAAAAAAACACTCACTGTAAGCACACATCAAACACATCATCCACTATACCCCCAAAGACAACACCCACTCTAAGCATCCATGAATACTCGTGTACCAGAAAAGGCAGTTTCTCGCTCACCCAAGGATGCTGGAGTTACCTGTGCCGCGAGCCGTGTCCTTACAAGATCCAAGGGATATGAAGCAGAGGCAGCTGTTATTCCTGCCAGACCACCACCAACAAAGTGCACTGCAAGATCTTCAGTTGGATTTCCCCTCTGATTCTCATGTCCAAGAGCTGATTGCAACAACTGGCCGGGACCAAATACAGCAATTTAGCGAGCACCAAGCTAGTAGGTCAATTAAAAGCAGTTCCATACAAAAGTTAAAGAAGTAGCTTGGATGCTTACACTCTTGTAGCGTTCATAAGCATAAAAGCTAACTGAAGAATAAGGAAGACGATGAGCAATAGTGACCAGATTGCCTTTCCAGAATGCTCTAAACCCTTCTTCATTAACAACACGGCAAGCTTCACGCCATATGGTACACTTGCTTAAAGCTGCAACATCAGTGTGCATACCTTGAACCTAATAAATTGACACGTTAGGCAGTCGGCAGAATTAACAAATCTTCCCAGATATGTTCAAAAAGCAACCTTTGAAATTTACAGATTCAATCACTGATCCTAAAGTCTTGGAAGCAAGCAAATTCTGTTCAATCAATGAATTTACTTCCGACAGAAAATGTTATTCGCAGAATCAAACCATTCATCATAAACCATTTCCTTTAACAGCACAGATTAGAGAATAGGAATACAGAAATATTTATTTCTTTCTATTTTCTTCTTTCCTACTCTGGGAAGGTCGGCTGTGCCACCAAAAGTATGGTAAAAAAATTTACTTAATCCCACGCAAAAATAGATTTTCATCAAAATCCAACAAAAAAAATCCATAATTTCTAACATTATCAAATAACAGTGGCTCCAAATTCCCAAAACGTTGTGCTCAACCCGAAAAGGCCAAAATCAAATTCTCACCAAAACAACAAAAGAAAATTTAGAAAAGCAGCATCCTTTCCAAACAACACATCGAAACAACAAATCATGAGCCGAGAAACGCACCTGAAAGAGAATTGTCAAACGAGCCAAAGGAGCAGTACAAGTCTTGCTAAAAGCGCCAGCAATGCCGCCGGCGAGAAGCTGCTGGACGGTCCCCAACTGGGATTGTTGGGTAAAAGACTGCTGCTTGTTGTGGTTGATGTTACTGTTCTGATGTTGCCGGAATTTCCTAGCGCCGGCGTCGACAACACTGCCGTGAGCCGCCGCAGAATTCAGAGCCCTCTGCCCTCCTTCAACAACCATACCAACTCTGGCCTCCATAGACATGAGCTTTATTTCACAAATAGGTCTCTGTGGGGTTAAAACCCTATTTTGAGTCTTAGCTCACAATTTGTGATTCTGGGTCTGAACTTAATGCGGTTGGAGCATGGGATTTCAACGATCTAAGAGAAGACATTAACTGTTAGGAAATGAATTGCAAAGACTCAATCTTGGTCGGTGTAGAGGAAAACCCTAGATAAAACCCTTATGCTTATGTACTTAGACGGTGTTTACATTATATAATTATTCACTTAAAAAATGTGACATAAAATAATTATTAATTATAAAAAATGAGAGGACTTCTATAAATAATCATATTTCAAGTCTCATTTTAATGTTTAAATTTAATTTTTATATATTTAAATTTTCAATTACCTTTAAATAATTTAGTTGAATAATTTAAAAAAATGTTTTTATTAACCAATATTTTAAAAATTAAACCAAAATTTAAACAAATAAAACAAGCTATTTAATATTTAAAATATTCAGTTAAAATGTGTTAAATATTGAATAAAATTGAAAGAAATTCTCAAGTTTAATTAAAAATATTGTTAAATACAAATTAATTGATTTATTTTAATTTATAAGAATTTATTAATTTATAAAAATTAAAGGATTAATTAAGAAACTTATAAAATTTCAACAACAAAAAT
>JANZLF010000004.1:35536904-35550524 GCA_026546835.1 Erythroxylum foetidum
ATCATGCTGAGATTGAAGAAAACCATAAGAAAGAAACAGCTTAGTGAACTCACAATTCCACTGATGGGAGGCTTGCTTCAAACCATACAAAGATTTATTTAACTTGCAAACCTGATTAGGACTAGCTTTAGTGTACACATTCGGAGGTAACATATATACTTCCTCATCAATAAACCCATGCAGAAAAGCATTATTGACATCTAATTGATGTATAGGCCAGGAAAATTGAGCAACTATAGCTAATAATAGACGGACAGTGTCTGTTTTAGCAATAGGGGAAAACTGTTCTGTTTTAGCAACAGGGGAAAACTGTCAGTAAAATCAACATCCTCAACTTGATGATATTCTTTGGCCACTAACTTGGCCTTATACCGATCAACAGTCCCATCAGGCTTAAGCTTTACCTTAAAAATCCATCGGGAACCAATGGACTTCTTACCAGTTGGTAAAGAAGTCAACACCCAAGTGTTGTTAGATTCCAGTGCAGCTAACTCGTGCTTTATTGCCCTTATCAAGTGATCATGAAACTTAGCCTGATTATAAGATTGAAGTTCCTGAATAATAGAAACATTAGCTAAAAAAGACATATATGTCGAGGAAAGATGGGGAGTAGGAATAAAAGGAAAAGTATGAAGTGGATAACTTGAGGAACAAGCAACAGAAGGTAGAATTTGGTTTGTAGTGGCATGAGAGACAAAATCATTAAGCCTGACTGGTTTAGTTGTGATTCTAGTACTCCTACACAGAGTAGGAGTAGGGATAATGAGACATGGCAAAGAAGAAGAAGATGGAAGATCAGGGAAAAATGAGAAGGTAGCAACAGAAGACTACTTATCCAATACATCTTAATATTGATCAGATGAGACTAAAGGAAGGGGAACATCCAAGGTGGTAGTAGTCAAAGACTTTTAAGGATAAGTAGTTTCATGAAAAACTACATCTCTAGAAACCAGAAATGAACCAGAAGTTAGATCATACAACTTGTACCCCTTTTGCCCTGAACTATACCCTAAGAAAACATACTTGGAAGCTCTCGGATCAAACTTATCTTTATGAGGCTTGACATTTGTAGCAAAACACAAACAACCAAAAGATTTCAAATGATCATTCTTTGGAGGAAAACCATATAAAATCTCATAAGTGGTTTTCCACTTAAGTAGTGAAGTAGGAAGCCTATTGAGGAGGTAAGTAGCAGTAAGAATAGACTCACCTCAAAAATGTTTAGGTAAGGAAGCTTGAAGCATGAGAGCTCGTGCTATTTGTAACAAATGTTTGTGTTTCCTCTCCACAATCCTATTCTGTTGAGATGTATAGACACAAGACCTATGATGGATAATTCCCAAATTTGTAAATAATTTCTAGCACTCTCTACTCAAAAATTCTGCCCCATTATTTGTTCTGACTATCTTAACAGATTTCTAAAGTTGTGTCCCAACCATCTTAAAAAAACTGTCTAAACACCTGAGAACTTGACACTTATGAGTCATCAAATAAGTCCAAGTGACCCTACTAAAATCATCCACTACTGTTAAAAAGAATTTCCCCTAGAAAGAGAATGTTGACTATAGGGTCCCCATATGTCAACATGGATTAACTGGAAAATGGAAACAGTATGAATGTGACTATGAGGAAACTTCAAACTATGCTACTTTGCAAGTGGAAAACATCACAAACATCAACCTCTTCAACATTTTTATTATCAAAAGAAATAACATGTCTAAGTACAGTATCTAAAACATGTCCTAAACGTTTATGCCAAAGTTTGTACATTGACACAGGCTGTACATTATCAACACCACTTGCAACACTACACAATAAATATTTTGCTAATGTATCTGCCTTAAAAGAATCCTTGTCAAAGATATATAATTTGCCTACAACCTTTCGTACTGCCAAAATTTGATCAATCTTCACGTCCTGCAAAATGCAATGATTGGGAAAGAATTTAAAGGTAATAGAGGATGAATTGGCAAGTTTGTTCATAGATAGAAGATTAAATTTAAAAGTAGGAATATGCAAGGTTTCTGTCAAGAAGATGTCATTTGGTAACACAACATCTCCAATGTGATGTACTTAATTCTGAGTACCATCAGGAAGATAAACATGTATGTATTTGGCAGGAATAACAGGCTTGGTTAACAAAGAAACATCTACACACATATGATTAGAAGCTCCTGTATCTAATATCCAATAATCTAAATCTATGTCATCAAGACTAGAAAGGGCTAATATAGGAAGTGTACCTACAAAATCTGAGATCTGTGCAAGGTTCACCATGAGAGGATCTGTGAGTGCTTTGTTCTTAACTAACTTCAACAACTCTTCTTTAATCAATTCAGACAGTGGAGGGTTAGTAGTATGAACATAATTGTCTATGACTGGTTTTCAGCTATCTACAGTGAATGAATTGGTATCATTTACTGTATTAGTAGTATAAGATTTCCCAGTCCCTTTCCCTCTTCTGTTTTGTAACTCCTTGTAGCAATCGGGTACACCAGTGAGTTTAAAACAATTCTCCTTCAAATGTCCATTTTTCTTATAATAGTTACAAAACAATTCACTCTTATCACCATTGCCCCATTTTTGTTTGGACTGTTTTCCTCCTCCATCTATAATTCTCTTACCAGTATTTGCTAACAGTGCACTATGATCTATTCCTTCACCAAATACCATATGTCCTTCCCTTTGTTTTTCTACATTCAACACCATATAATAGGCCTTATTAATAGAAGGTAGTGGTTCCATAACTAGTATCTGGTTCCTAACATAATCAAAGCTTTCATTCAATCCCATCAGAAATTGCATTAACCTCTCGATTCTTCAAAAAATAGCTTCTTGCTTCACCATCGAAGAAAATACAATTGTTGTGGACCACCAACACATTTCTCTGTGATGTATCTGGCTCCAATCAATTATCAGTAACGATCAATCACCAGGATCGTTACTGTTTTGATACCATGTACAGAAGTTTCGAGAGTGAAAAGAGAGAGAATGTAAATAAGACTGGCTTTTTATTATAGTTGAGTGTACAGTTGACAAAAGCCAGATTTCATCATATATACAAGACTTAAAACAAAGCTACTGTACTGTACAAGTCTTTAACTAAAATTACTTTCCTGTCTAAGTACAAAGCTACTGTATACAAACTAAAAACGACAATACTTCATTTAAAACAACAGAAACCAACTATCTTAACATATTCTTGAATAATCATTAAGGGAAAACTCACACTGACAACTTTCCATTGGAAACAAACATAAGTCTCTTCACTTTATCAGGCTGCAACTGCATCACAAAACAAAATCATCAGGTTCCAGTTACATAACAAACTTCACAAAAGTGAGATGCTCCATACTTACCCCCTTGTCAACAGCTAATGTTGCACCCCACAATAGAAGTGCTCTCCTTAAAATCAAAACCTAATTCCAAGTCACTGCACATGCAAAGTTTGTTGAGCCACGATCGTCATAGACCATAGAAACAAGTGAACAAAGATGATAAAGAAAATTTGAAGTTTGCAATTCTCGAAGTGAAGATCAATCCAAGAATAAAGAAGATCAAGAAGCATTAGGTTCATATATATTATGTAATATTAATTATGTAATCTCATTTGATCACTTTTTTTAGGATCGTGGAATCACACACACACACAATAGCAAGAAACAAGAGCAAGAACGAAAAACAAAAGGAGACACAGGGATTTTTTTACATGGTTCACCAATGCAGCTACGTCCACGAGATGATGCACTAGGTTTATTTCTTTTGTTGTGACTGAAGTACAAGAGACTCACTCACACTTTGTTTTTGTGTTGCTATATATTAATAATTCTTGTTTAATAAGAAGTCCCACACAACTAGGAGACTGTAAAAAAAACGTAAAGAGTGTAAATAATTGGGCCCACATCCAACGTTCTTCATACTTAGGCTCCACGTTCTCAACAATCTCCCACTTGGAGACTAAGGATCCAACTTCCTCGTCACCAACTCTACTTCCTATCATCACACATCCACCTAGTGTACCATCATCGCCTCACTATCAATCACGGAGGTCAATTGAGGTCTTGCATAACCTCAGTTTCCCAACATCAACCCCTTTAGTTAACATATCAGCTGGGTTCTTACTACCCAAGATTATCTCAAGCCGCATATTACCATTCTCAATCAAACTGTGAACGAAGTGGAACTTGCGCCTGATATGCTTGGTTCTTGAATGTAAGAATGGATTCTTGTTCAACTGTATGGCACTCTGATTGTCACTGTAGAGAACACCATCATGATGCTTCTTGCCTATAACTTCCAAAAAACCTTGTAACCAAACCATTTCTTTCCTAGCTTCAAACATAGCAACATATTCTGACTCTGTAGTAGACATTGCAATACACTTTTGAAGTCTAGACATCCAACTCATAGCTGTACCACCAAGTCTGAAGACATACTCAGTTGTACTCTTATTGGTGTCAAAATCCCCACCCAAATCAACATCAACAAACCCTTCTAGTTCAACCTTGCTCTTATCAACCACAAGTGAAGTACTAGCAGTGCCTTTTAAGTATCTTAGAAGTCATTTCACAGCTTCCCAATGTGCCTTACTAGGATCAGCCATAAATCTAGCTACTGCTCCCACTGCAAACGCTATGTCTGGTCTATTGCAAACCATAGCATACATCAAACTCCCAACTACAGAAGTGTAAGGTACCTTGGACTTGTAGTCCTGCCCCTCAGTTGTCCTGGGTGATTGCTCCTTTAACAATTTGAGATGATTTGCTAATGGAGTGTTCCTGGGCTTCGCATCACCAATTCTGAAACGATCCAGAACCTTACGCACATAATCTTCCTGGGATAGTCTCAAAGTGCCTTTCGACCTATCCCTGGAAATCCTCATCCCAAGAATCTGCTTCGCAGGACCCAAGTCCTTCATCTCAAATTTCTTTTGACATCTCTTTCTTCAATTTGTTGATTTCCTTTAAACTAGACCCTGCAATCAACATATCATCCACATGCAAGAGTAACACAACGTAAGAATCAGAAAATTTCTTGAAATAGCAACACCGATCCTTATCACTCCTGTGGAATCCACTATTGCACATAAAGGTGTCAAACTTTATGCCCCACTGTCTCGGAGCCTACTTTAACTCATATAGACTCCTTTTGAGCCTACACTCCAAGTGTTCCTTATTTGGAACCACATACCCTTCTGGTTGCCTCATATACAAGTCCTCCTCCAAATCATCATGTGAAAATGCAATTTTTACATCCATTTGTTCCAGATGCAAATTCTCAACTGCAACCAAACTCAAGACTATTCTAATGGTAGTTAGTTTCATAACAGGAGAAAAAATTTTATTATAGTCTATACCCTCCTTTTGTGAAAATCCCTTAACTACCAATCGAGCCTTATACCTGGTGTTACTATCAGGCTCATTCTTGATCCTATAAACCCACTTATTCAACAAAGTTTTCTTACCTGCCGGTAACTCAGTTAGTTCCCAGGTTCTATTATTGTCCAAGGAGGCAATCTTATCATCCATTGCATGCTCCCACTTGGACCAATCATCTACTTGCATAGCCTCATGGTACGACTCTGGCTCACCAGCATCCGTCAATAAAAGATAATGTAATGAAGGAGAATATTTTTCTGGAGCTTTACCTTTTATTGACCTAGCTGACCTTCTCACCACAGGTGGCGTCTCAAGGACATCATCAGAATAAGTTTATGAAATTGTGTCTAGTTTTGGCGTATCAACTTGTGGAGCAATGTGTCAACTAGCTGTATTTTCATCCTGTGCCTTTGACCTTCTCTCAAATCTAGCAGAACTAGTATTTATAGGAATCTCAACCAACTATCTATCACTGTTGCCAGCTCCCACTGTTTCTTTATCAATAGAACCCTTTTCCATCCTATCTTTGTACATGACAGATTCATCAAAGACAACATCACAATGTCTAAACACCTTCTTACTGTCCCACACCCTGTAGCCAAATAGATCAGTACCATAACCAAGAAAATAACATTTCTTATATTTTGGGCCAAGTTTATCTCTCTTCTCAGGATCAATCATAACATATGCAACATAGCCAAAAATGCGTAGAAAAGACATATCAACTTTCTTACCACTCCATACCTCTTCTGGTACCTTATCACCCAAAGGAATTGATGGTCCCCTATTGATCAAGTATGCTGCTGTGTTGACTGCATCTGCCCATAGTGTCTTGGGCAACCCGACATGAATGTGCATGCTCCGGGCTCTCTCATTGAGAGTCCTATTCATCCTCTCAGCAATGCCATTCTGCCTTGTTTTTCCAGGAACAGTCCTTTTCAACCTGATTCCCTGTTGAGCACAATACTTCTTAAACTCATATTTCTTACATTCACCACCATTGTCTGATCTCAAGCACTTGATCTTCAGAGCTGTCTGATTCTCAACCTCTGCCTTTCATTTCAAAAAAGTACTAAAAACATCAGATTTATTTTTCAAAAAATAAACCCATACCTTTCTGCTGTGATCATCAATGGAAGTGACATAGTAGTATGCGCCACCTAAAGAGCAAACAGGTGAAGGACCCCATACATTAGTATGAACCAACTCTAACTTCTCTGCTTTTGGTTCCCTGCTAACTTTGGTGAAGCTGACTCGTTTTTACTTACCAAAAACACAACTCTCACACAAACCCATGTCAACAGATTTCAAACCAGGCAAAGAACCCCTAGCAGCCATTATCTTCAACCCTTTCTCGCTCATGTGACCAAGCCTGTTGTGCCATAAACTTGTACTACAAGAACTCTCAACAACATTAGCAACTAAATTTGTACACCCTGCAGTAGTGTACAATGTCCCAGACTTCACACCTCTAGCCACAACCATTGCACCTTTCACCATCTTCCAGGAACCATTGCCAAACTCAGTTTTATAGCCAGTACTATCTAATTGACCAACAGATATCAGGTTCTTGGTCAAACCTGGGTTATACCTAACATCTTGCAGTTTCCATAGACCCCTATTCAAGGTCTTTACATTCACATCCCCTCTTCCTAGAATCTCCAAACTCTTATTATCGGCAAGATACACCTTGCCAAACTTTCCACCAACAAAATTGTGAAACAGATCTTTACTAGGTGAGGAATGGAACGATGCACCTGAGTCAACTATCCATGACTCAATGAGACTATCTACATTAAGAATATGAGCATCATCCATATCTTCAGCAGAATTCACAGAGTCATTATCATCATTGTGGTTGTTGCACCTGCCCTTGTTCTTAGATTTAGGGCAATTTCTCTTAAAGTGCCCCTTATCACCACAATCCCAACAAACTGCTTCTTTAGGATTTTGAGACCTACCCCTTCCCTTTGATTTTGAACGACCTCTATTCTTGCTTTGACCCTTTTGTTTCCCTCTGCCTCTAACATTCAAGGCACTCCCAGAAGACTCACTAGAATCTTTCTTGCGAATACTTTCGCTCAAGATTACATCACGGATCTCATCATACTGAAGTGCATTCGAACCTCTAGCACTACTAACAGCAGATACTATAGTGTCCCAAGACTCAAGCAAAGACGATAACAAAATCAAAGCCCGAATTTCATCCTCAAAGTTAATCTTTAAAGAAGCCAATTTTGTTATTTATCATATTAAATTCGTTAATATGATCAGCAACACTAGTGGAATCAACCATCTTAAGATCAAATAATCGACGCATCAAATATACTTTATTAATTGTTGAGGGTTTCTCATACATATTTGATAAGGCTGCAATCAACATCATCATTGTTTGATCCACGACGTTGAAGGCAACGTTCCTAGCCAATGTCAATCTCACCGTAGCCAGTGCTTGGTGGTCCAGAACTTCCCAATCCTCCTTCATCGTGTCTGCGGGTTTGTCCTTCAAAGGTAGATAGAGATCTTTCTGATACAGCAAATCCTGAATTTGCATATTCTAGAAAGCGAAATCCTTCCCTTTGAACCTCTCAATATTAGCCTTTCCATCTTCCATTATTTTATTGTGATCTCTTAACCAACCTGGATCTCTGATACCAGTTGCTAGGATCGTGGAATCATATACACAATAGCAAGAGCAAGAACGAAAAAAAACAAAGGAGACACAGGGATTTTTTTACGTGGTTCCCCAATGCGGCTACATCCATAGGATGATACACTAGGTTTATTTCTTTTGTTTTGAATGAAGTACAAGAGACTCACGCACACTTTGTTTTTGTGTTGTTATATAATAATAATTTTTGCTTAACAAGAAGTCCCACACAATTAGGAGATCGTAAAAAAGAAACGTAAAGAGCGTAAATAATTGAGCCCACATCTCAGGTTCTTCATACTTAGGCTCCACGTTCTCAACAGATCCAACGCATTACACCAATGCTGTTCCCTAGAATTAGATTGGACTTTTAGGTGTATTCTTGCTATTTTACTGCTTCCACATGCATATCTCTTAGTTTCTCAAATTCAACAGACCACCACATAAAAACATATTATGATATTTATTAAAATGTAATTGGAATCTAATCAAGTGAAGTTTTCCGCTATGTATAATCCCTAACTTCTCCTCTACTAACCTACTTCTTCAGGAAAACATCAATGTCCAAAAAGTTCACCGCTAAAAATGGTTCAAGTTTTTCTCATTTTCCTTATCTTGGCTGATAGTTTTTTTGGTCTATCAATGGCTAGTACGAACATTCAGGCCACATTCCACTCTAAAGGATCATAAGTCTCTTACCCTCTAGTTCTTAGCCCATCAAATCACAGTGAACACTCAAACAAAGCTCCTGGAAGACACCATCTTCACAAAACTTCCCAATCTTTCTTACCTCCAGGTCTAGATAGTCCATCTATGGCACCTGGGGTTCATCAGAATAACCTGCAAGCACATGAGTTTCACTTGGAAAAACATCATCATATGGATAAATCAGTTGCCGGAGGCGAGTGTCGACACAAAATTGAGAGTACTTCAGAATCCAACTCTGACATTTATGATATTATTAGGCCTTTGTTTAAACAATGTAATTATTAGAATTTTTAATAGGAGTAAAGTGCAGAGTTTATTAACAAGAAATAAACTTAGGTCGATTATTATCAAAATGACTAGAGCTAGTTATTTGAATAGTTGGCCTTACCACTTAAAAACTCTTTAACATTTTTATGTTAATCAATATGAAATATTCTAACACTCTCCTTTAAACGCAACTAGGCCTGAAAATCTAGTTGGAACTTGAAATAAACACAATGGTAACCAGATCGGGTCGTTGGAATTAAACATCCAAATGGACAACGAGAAAATTAATAATTTGAACTAAACCTACTTTGATACCATATTAGAATTTTTAATGCGGGTAGACTGTAGAGTCTATTAATAAGAATTGAGTTTGGTCGATCATTGCTAAAATGATTAGAACTAATCATTTAGATAATTGACCCTTACCACTTATAAGCTCTTTAATATTTTCATATTTAGTCAATATAAAATACTATAACAGTAATTAGTGATTTTTGTCGTGACTTAAAAATTGAACTAGTTAAACTAGTTTAACAATGAAAATGTTAAATTAGTTAATTTTTTAATTTGATGTAGTTTAATAATTTTTATTATTAAAAACTAATCAGTTTATCAATTAATTAATCAATTTTTGTAAACTACTCAGTTTTTATAAACAAAAATAAATTAAGTAATTTTATTTAACAATTTCTTTTTCAATTAAACTTTAAAATTTTCAGTAAATAAGGATAATCTTTTTTGAACATTTTTCAAATTCTTAAATTTTATTCAATCTTTAACCAGTTTTATAACAATATAATATCGATTGAACATTTTAAACTTTAAATCTCTAGTCTTACTTATTTAACTTCTGATCCGATTTTGAAATATTAATTTTGCAATGTTCTAAAGCCCATTTTAGAAAGTAATTAAAAAATTTAATTTAAAAGGTTGAGCATATATTGAGTTGTTATAAAATTTGTATTCAATAAAAATTAAAAATTAAAAATAGAATTAAAGAAGAAGAATAAATAGCGTTTATTTTAAAAATAGATTGTTAAATAAAAATAATTAATTTATTATAATTTATAAAAATATGTTAGTTTAGAAAAATAAGCCAACAGATATATAAATTAGTTGATTTTTAATAACAAGAGTTATTATAATAATTTGAATCAAAAATTTGACTGATTTAAAATTTTTATAGCCGAATTAGTTCACTTTTTATGATTAAATTTTGGATTAAAAGACTCGTTGAAATGAGACAACTTATTCGATACATCAATTAAGAATAAAAATTAAGTTATAATACAGCAATTAAAAATAAAAATTAAGTTATACATAAAAAATGACATAATCTAAAAGTTCTAAATTGAGATTATGAAGTAGTTCCCTTATTAAATAAATAATTATAAAATTATAATGCTGTTTAATTAAATTAGTCAAAATATCCTCTAGTTAATAAAAATTACAAAAATAAAAAAGACAAATTCTTATAAATTGATAATGTTAGAATAATATTAAAATTATTTATTAGTCATTATTGAAATTTACGCAGCCAATTAGGCTTACGCGCTTAACTTGTTTTTGAACCCACATCGAAATAGGAATAACCTAAATAAATTTATAAGTATTACATTTTAAATATTAATATTCGTTTTACCTAAAAACATAAGTAAATTAGGTTAAATTTTTAATATATTATTATAAATTGATATATTTATAATAATTTATTGTTCGTACCTGATTATACATATTTTATTCTAGAATCACTAGCATGTCACACAACAAGGTGGACGTGCCGGAGTGGTTATCGGGCATGACTAGAAATCATGTGGGCTCTGCCCGCGCAGGTTCGAATCCTGCCGTCCACGTTTTGGCGTTTTGCATCATATCTTTCCAACGTTTTGTGTTTCTGCCTCCTCAAGTCAAACACGCAAACCTTTGCTTTGCCTTTCCATCAAACTGTCTTTTTTTCCAAGTACTTAGCAGAACCGAACAATGGGTGTGAACCCAAATCCACTTCGACGACCAAGTAAACACCCCTTCTAGTAAACCCTTTTTGTCTTCCTCAGTAACTCTTACCTCACTGTCTCCCTTGCTTTGACCTTCCTTGTCCATTTCTTATAGAAATTGTCACTACACTGCCAATGAGATGAGCTTACTTGCAAGCTTTTGTTACTGACAAACAATAGACTACCAGACAAAGTTTCCCTAGTTTCTGTAACCTTTTTCCCCACCAATGTCATTCCCAGACAAAGTTTCCCTAGTTTCTGTAACTTTTTTTCTTACCAGAATCTTAGAAGATACCAGTTACCACATGCATGCACCTCTTCACAGACTAAAGGTAGAAAATTCTTACCTGTGCAAATACAGAAGGATAAGGAGACCAACTTTGGTTTTTGTTTTAGTAAGAGAACTCACGGCCCTTCATTTGGATTGGATAGATATTCATATATTTATCTCTTAAATAAAATTCTCTTATGTAATAATTTTTAAATAATATATTTCAGTTGAATTATTCAAAAAATTATTAGTTTAGAAATTAGAATAATTTACTTAATAGATCAAACCATTTTTTTGTCTTTAAATCTAATAGATTACAAATTTGAGTCGTAATATAAAAAATAAATCATCACATAATTAAATCGAAATTATCACATAATTTTGAGCTCGTGTCACATACAACTTAATAATTTATTTAGTAAACCCTTAATATAAATTAAGGATGTCAAAAGGGTCCGAACCTTAGTCTGATCTGACCAATTGTCATCTTTAATATAGACTTAAAAGTTATAACTAAAAGATTCATTTTTTGAAAAAAAAATGTCGTTATCATATAAATAATAATAATTTAAATCATAGTAATGAATTTAATATGATAAATATTTAAGATTTGTAGTTATGAATTTTTTTTTAAAAAATAACATTTAAGTATTAAGAAATTATAGCTCTAAAATCCAAGAAACTAATGGTTGAAGTATTTTCAAAAAGCTCTGTCCAACAACTTGAACAACCCTAATCAGAGGAGTCCTTTTCTACGTAATGAAGGAATTAACCTACACTTTGGCGTTCATAGACGTCAACTTCAAAACACCGAAATTCCATAGGAAATTTCCACCACTTCCTTAATTAGTTGTTACCAAGCTGATCAGTAGAAAAGTATGCAAGTTGAAAACGTGTGACACCATCCTTTTGTCTCTATCTCCAATCACAATTCCATCTAGATGATCAACCCAAACATTATAGATTTAGAGAAGTTGTATTAGCTTTTCACCATCAAGCTAACCTATCTTTTTCAGCTTTCTCTAAACTGTATAGCTCGCTCTTATATGATATATATATATATATATGTACATGTGTGTGTATGTCTCCTAAGAACTTGCTTCAAGCTCTCGTCTTTTGTCTTCTTTACAGCAAAACAAAACATGGGTAGTACTAGTTCAAAGCCTCTTCTGCTTCTGCTGCTGCTCCTAGTAGGCGTCTTTGAATCCCCGAAACTTGCAGAAGCAAGAACAACCTCATTTCTTCGTCAACAAGGTAAGAGCTACAAGAGAATTGCCTCTCAAGCTTGGTTCTCGAAACTTCTTCCATCTCTGGGAGTTGTATGCAAGTGTTGTGATGGGAATGAGGATGAGTGTACAGCAAAGTGGACGGGTTCTTGCCATAAGCTTCGGTGCCTTCCATGGAAGCTAAGCTAGAAAGTGGTTTCGAGTTTCTTTTTCGTTTTGACTTGTTTGCCCTTAAAACCACTTTGAGAGTTTTCGTTGTCACATCATCGCATTATCACATCCAATATAAAATCTCGTAATAAAGCAGAATTTAGAAGGATCTGATAGTACTTAACCTTATCCTTACATAGTAGAGTATTCCTATTGTACGAAAAAATTTTGTAAGTATTATGATTCACATGAATGAAAGAGTGTGAAGTATGTAAGTATTATGATTCACATGAATGAAAGAGTGTGAAGTATAGATTCTTGGAAAGAATTCATGATATATACCAACCTAAAATTTTATGAATCTAAATTTTATATACAATTTATTTTATTCTTTATGTTAATTTTCGACGTGATATAGTTCGATTATAAATTTTTAAATTTGTTAAAAATTGAATTAAATTCAAGCATGTTTGTATATAAATATAAATATTTTCAATACTAACTAATTCCAAATTGCTAATTGAATAGTAGTGTCTAAAACCATTTTTACAAAAAATATAATTGACAACTCGAAATTTTCACGGAAGTTTATGATCAGTTATTAATTAACTATAATGCAAAGTCGTATTTCTTTGATTGATAAGATCCTAAAAGTTTATCAATTCTAAGGGTACATATTTGTAAGTCATTTATGGTACGCAAGAAGGGCTCGTGCAAGCATCCCCCAAAAAAATCCTACTTCTAAAAGTAAACTAAACTACCTCCTCTCTTTTTTTTCCCCTTTGATATAAGCTATTTAACGCCTCTAATTCTTATTATTTTGAATAATGGCCTCGAGAGTTATCTATTTCTATTGTTATGCTTCTTTACTACATCTATCCAGATTTTGTACGCATTAATATAAAAAAAATTATATATAAATTACTTTATTTTTATATCCCTTTTTTATATAAAACAATTTTATTTATAAATTTAT
>JANZLF010000004.1:35589162-35600153 GCA_026546835.1 Erythroxylum foetidum
ATTATATGTTCTATATTTTTTATTAGAGTTATAAACTTAATTTTTGTAAAATTAAATATCTAAAATCTAAATTCTCATGAAAATATTAAAAAATACTAAGATATAATATTAATCTATTTATACTTTTTTTTAAATTCATTCTCTTATAAGTCATTTTAAACATAAACAACTAATACTAAATAACTAATTTTACCAAATATTTTCAATAAATAACTGATATTATCTACTGGTCAAATCAACTGAAATAATCAACTGTTAGCTAATCACTAATAAAATTAGCTAATAACTAATACAATCGGCTCACTCCTAAACAGAACCTATGTTTACGCTGATCTTTTATGTACACTTTTTCTTTTATACTTAAAATAGTTATCCTTATAGGTAACATGAACAAATTGTTTTTTGGGATTATCAAATAAGTTATTTGCAAGCCACTTCGGCCTTGTCAAAACCAATTCTGTCACTTTCTATTTTTTTTTTACTATAATCTAAGTTTTCTTTGTTTCTATTTTTATTTTTAATTTATTTTTTTCAAATTTAGTAAAAAAATTATTAAATATTTATATTTCTTATTTTCATAATTTATTTTTTATTTGCTATAAATTAAATGTATATGATTTAATTATTTAATATATTAATTTTAACGAGAACCATACAAATATAATTAAATCTTATTTTCAAAAATTATAAAAACTATAAAATGTAGTTTTTATTTTTATTTTCTATCAATTAAATATATGTGATTTAATTATTTAATATATTAATTTTAACTAAGAAGAGAACTATAAAAATATAATTTAATATAGTTTATTTAATTAACTAAAATTAATTATGGATATGAATTGTAAATAATTTAATTTTAATTAATAATTTTATTTGGTTTTTGTAATTAAGTTAAATCAATTTAATTTAATAAATATAATTAAATTTAAAATAACTTCAAAATATATAAAATTTAAGCAAATTCTAATTTAATAATTAAAATATATTTATATTAGTTTTTAAATAAAAAGTTAAATTTTAATCATTATTTTAATAAAATAAAACAATTTGTATTAATTCTTTATTAATACATATTAAATATAAATTACAATAAATTTATTTAATAAAACATAATTTATTTTTAAATTTTATTTAATATGAAATTATCATCGATGATGAAAATATAGATAATTTACGTTTTCAAAAAAAATTTGGTTTTTATTTTAAAAAATCAAAATCAAAGAATAAAAAGCAAAAAACGAAAGCTACAAAAAAAAACTCAAACGCGCGAAACAACCCTTCCTAGACTATAAACAAACTCAATTTTACAAGAAAATTAAATTTAGAATTCATTCGAGATAAATTTAAAGTGAGCATAATTACAATCTTAAACTTTTATATTAAATTTGATAACACATTTTTTTATAACGACTAAACTATATCTTATTGTTTTTAATTGTATTATTGAATAACAGTATTTCACGAACAAAATATTTGAAGGTGAATACAATGAAGAAAGTAAAGCAAAGAGAGATGAATTGTAATGAATTTTTCCTTAGTTGTTATTGCGTTTTTTATAAGAACATTTATATACAAATTATTCTTGATTCTAGACTATTCATTACAACGGAATGTACAACATGAAAAGATTTGTTATGCACAGCTGGAAGGTGGTTGAGAGGTAGAAGCTCCACTGTTAATAGGTATAGAGGAGATTGTGGTGAGCTTGGATGGCGAGGTGGCAGATGGGCTTGGAGCTAAAAGACCTGGCTCATTACAAGACTCTGTACAGGGCTTGAGAGCTTGACCAACGAAGATGAACCCCTAACACCCCCACTTAAACGAACAGAGAGGGGTTTGGTGAGGAGATCGGCAATTTGATCAGCAGAGGGCATATGCCGGACGTTGAGAAGACCATTGGCGATCTTGTCCCGCATAAAATGCACGTCAATCTCGATATTCTTGGTGCGAGTGTGGAAGACTGGGTTCTGGGAGAGAGAGCGAGCATCGTTGTTGTCGCACCAGAGAATAGTCAGTTGGGAAGGGGGAAATCCAAGTTCGAAGAGAAGAGACGATAGCCAAAGAACCTCAGTGGAGAGCTGAGAGAGGGCCCGATATTCAGCCTCAGTGCTCGAACGAGCAACGATAGTATGCTTCTTGGAGCTCCAAAAGACGAGATTTTGCCCAAGAAAAACACAACCATCGCTGGTAGATTTGCGATCATCTAGAGAGCTGACCCAGTCGGAGTCGCTGAAGGCTTGAAGATCGAGAGACGAGGAGGAGTGAAACAGTAACCCTAGATCAGAGGAACCCTTCAGGTAACGTAACACCCACTTTAAAGCAGTCCAGTGAGGGATGAGAGGGTTGGAAAGAAACTGACTGAGCTTGTTAACGATGAAACTGATGTCAGGTCATGTGTTGCAGAGGTATTGTAGAGCGCCAACCAAGCTGCGATACAGAGAAAGATCTTCAAACGAAGGGCCATCATTGCGAGAAAGTTTGAGACCCGTGGAGGCTGGAGTGGAGCAGGGCTTGCAGAGAGCCATATTTGTCTGAGTAAGTAAATTTGTAATATACCCACTTTGTGATAGATATAGGCCAGATGGATTTCTGTAAACCTCAAAACCCAAAAAATAATGTAAATCACTCAGTGTTTTGAGGGCAAACTGTGAATTGAGTTTGTTTATTATGGATTGAATTGCTGAGAAATTGTTGCCTGTGATGAGAATGTCATCCACGTAGACTAAGAGGATGAGAATTGTACCACTCTGATGAAGGTAGAACATAGATGTGTCATTTTTGGAGTTGCAGAAACCCCACTGTAGAAAAGCAATCTTGAGTTTGTGATACCAGGCTTTTGGAGCCTGTTTTAGGCCATAGAGGGCTTTGAATAGCTTGCACACATGAGTAGGAAGATGTGGATGTTGAAAACCTTGAGGCTGAGAGATGTAAACAGTCTCATGAAGCTCACCATTGAGAAAAGCGTTATTGATATCTACTTGTTGAATACTCCAATTGAAGGAGGCAGCAAGAGATCAAACAACTTTGATGGTGGATGCCTTCACCATTGGAGAGAAGGTATCTGAGAAATCAATTCCAGGAGTTTGGGAAAAACCCTTAGCAACTAGGCGGGCCTTATGTTTAGCTAAAGTCCCATCTGCATTATACTTGATCCGAAAGACCGATTTAGTTCCCAAAACATGCATGTTAGAATCAAAAGGCACAAGGGTCCAAGTGTTGTTGTTCCTTAAGGGCAACATTTCCTCACACATGGCTTGGTACCAAATGGGACCAGAAAGGGCTAAGGAAACAGGAGCTGGTTCGGGAGAGGGATAGGAGTGAAGGGAAGCAGAGTAAATTTTAGGTTTGAAAATGCCACTTTTGGTTCTGGTTTACATAGGATGGGTAGAAATTAAAGGTGGAAGAGGAGCAGTAGGGGGGTTGGAAGCAGTAGGAGGGGGTTGAACCAGAAGGGGGGAAGAAGGTGGAAATAAGGAAGGTTAAATAGTAGAAATGGGGGAGGAAGGCATGAGGGTAGGAGAGGCAGCAATAGGAGGAGAAAAGGAAGAAGGAGAAAATACCTGATTGAGGGCCGAAGGACCTGAAGACACAAGAGAGGAGCCTGGCATAAGAGAGATGCTGGGAGATGGCCTAGGATGAGGAAGATGCTGAGAGGAAACCGCAGGATGTAAGGTAGACAAGGGTAAACTGGCAGAAGGAGGACAAGAAGCAAAATAAGGAGAAGGAAAAAGGGTAGAGTAGGAAAATTCAAGTTCATTGAATTCAACATGTCTAGAAACATAGATTTTTCCCGTAGGATGGAGGCACTTATATCATTTATGAACAGGGCTGTAGCCTAGGAAAATGCACTTGGTGGTGTGAAAATTGAATTTGTGAGAAGAGTAGAACCGAAAGTAAGGAAAACATGTGCAACCAAAGGTTTTGAGATAGGAATAGTTGGGCTTTTTGTGTTACAATAGTTCAAAGGGAGATAGGTTTTGTAATTTTGGAGAAGGTAGATTGTTAATAAGAAAGGTGGCAGTGGTGAAAGCCTCAAGTCAATATTGTAAAGGGAGATGGGAATGAGCTAATAATGTGAGGTTGGTTTCAGTGATATGACGATGTTTCCTCTCGGAAACACCGTTTTGTTGATGGGTGTAGGGATAGCTAAATCGAGGTTGAATCCCATGTTTAGCAAGAAAAGGTAGAAAAGCTTTATATTCCCCTCCCATATTAGTGTGTAGAGCCTTAATTTTTCTGTTTAGTTGAAGTTCAATGAATGTTTTAAATTGAATAAAAGTTGCAAGAGCCTCGGATTTGAGTTTCAGTGGGTACAACCATGTAAATTGAGTATAAGCATCAATAAAAACTATGTAATATCTATGGCCTTCAGTAGATAAAAAAGGAGATGGGCCCTAAATGTCTGAATAAATAAGATCCAAAGGTTATTTGGCAGATATATTATGAGTCTGAAATGGTAACTTATGAAGTTTGTCTTGCTTGCATGAACCACAAAACTGTAATTTTTTGACATTAAAGGAAATTTTCATTGAATCAAGAACATGTTTAAGTACACTAGATGATGGGTGGCCAAGTTTGGCATGCCAAATATTGACATCATTTTTAGAAAGCTGAGTAGTAAAGATTTTAGGATGAGAAATGAGGCCAGAGGTAAACTGAGGTGAGGAGGACTGTTTTGAGGAATTCGGATGAGAGATGTGATGATTTTGAGGTGGAATGTAACACCCCACTCCCGCATGACCCGAACCCGACATCGATGGTGATATCCGAGTCTGGGCCCGCGAGGGTGGCGTGCTACATCACTCAGTCCAAACTCAGTATAATTTTTTTTTGAAAACATAAACATACACATACAATATATATATTATGCGGAAAACAATTCACATCATTAATGCACATAATCACCAGTAATTCCAATGACCACGGGGGCCCTTTTTATAAATACAATTTCGTTCAGTTTGTTGCCTTTACAACATGACCTAATCATGATTGATTATGACTATGGATTCCAGATAGAAGGTCTGATGTATTGGGAGCTATGACATAGCAGTGTTATCTGTTTGTGAATCTGTGACTTACTTGTCTCTGATGTGATAAATTGTGATACGTGAATTGATTGTGATACAGTCACTGCCTAATTGTGACATGTGGATTAATTGTGATGCAATTATTGTTAAATTGGAACAAATGCATTCCATGCATGAATGCATGATCAGTTAATGATAGTTGTGACTGGAGTAGCCACCGAGAGCTATAAGCTCAACGTTTATATTTGGGCCTCGAGTCTCATAGTGATTCAGAATCTCATGTTCAACGATTAATGTGCCCATATTGGGACAGTTCATAGCCTCATTATTGTTATGTGCATGTGCAAAAATTGTCATTCATATATATTTAGCGGCTATAATATGCATGAATATGCCGAGCTATGTTTCCACACTCCTAACCCGTCCCAAATGACCAATTTACCCTTCTTATCGGTGATGGGATGTTACATGGAAGATCAAGGTTGTAGAGGCCATCCCGCAGCATGCCCTTGAGAAGAACTTCTCCCGTGTCCTTGTCCTTGAACAAACACAATTTGTCAAAAAATTCCACAATAATCTTGTTATCACTTGTGATTTTAGAAATGCTTAATAATTTTTTGGTAATACTTGGAACATGTAACATTTGATGTAAAGCAAGTGGTGTGTGTTTATTGTTTTGGAATTGAATGTAAGAGGAACCAATATGTGCAATAGGGAGAGGATTTCCATTACCTACAGTGAGATGATCATTACTAGCATAATCTGAGCTAATGGAAAGATTGTTTAAGTCAGCAGTAACATGATTTGTGGCTCCAGAATCGACATATCAGGTAGAATTGTTAGGTTGTTCAGAACTAATGTTTGATTGGTGAGCTAGGAAAGTTTGTGATGAGCCATTGTGTGATGAATGTTGCCCATTGTTTTGAGTTTGAGACTGGTTCTTCCATTGCTGATTTCCATTCCAGGTTTGATCAAAACGTTTGTAACAACAGAGAGCATCATGACCAGGCTTTTGGCACAATTGATAGTATAATCGGTTTGCACCATGCCGACCTCTTCTACCTCGACCACCTCTTCCTCTAAAGGTATGACGATTTCCTTGATTACGATTTTGTGGTTGATTTCTGTTAAATGAAGCAAAATTTGCAGGAGGAGAGAAAATATTGATAGTTTGAGAAGCTGCATTTAGCTGTTCAAGTTTAGTTTCATGCATCATTAGACTGTATTGCACTTCCTATAGAGTTGAGTTCTTCATTGTGTGGGTTAAAAGAACCACTACTAAATCATATTCATGCCCCAAACCATTTAAGGCACTGAGAATTAATTCATGATCAGGCACATCATGTCCTGCAACCATAAGAGAGTCTCCAATTGTTTTTATCTTTTGAATATAATCTGAAATAGTTTGAGAACCTTTTGAATAGTTGATAATTGATGTTTTAGCTGCAGAACTCGAACCATTGATGTCTGGGCTTGTAAGCTTTCCAATATTTTCCAGCATTCAAGAGAAGATGTAGACTGATTTACCTGACTAACCACATCCTCACCTATTGTGGAAAGTAACCAGCAGAGAAGTAATTGATCTAATTTGCGCCACAGTCGATAGTCAAGATTTGCCACAAGCTGAGGAGCTTATGTGGAAGATGAATCAGTTTTTGTGATGAACCATGGAGGTGGAGAGATTTCAGAAGAAATGTAGTCTTCTAGTTCAAGAGTTCTGATTGTTGCTAGCACTTGTGCTATCTAGTTGATGAAGTTATTTCTGTCTAACTTGATGGGTAAATTGAAGTTTAGTGTTTTTGCCAAGGATGAAAAATCTAACGGAAGTGTGCTGCAAGACTGTCGAGTATGAGTGGAGGTAGAAGATGAAGATTCATGAGCCATTTGACGTTGGTCAGTGATGGAGCTCTGATACTATGAAGGTGAATACAATGAAGAAAGTAAAGCAAAGAGAGACGAATTGTAATGAATTTTTCCTTAGTTGTTATTGCGTTTTCTGTAAGAACATTTATATACAATTGTATTCTTGATTCTAGACCATTCATTACAACGGAATGTACAACATGAAAAAATTTGTTATGCGCAACTGGAAGGTGGTTGAGAGGCAGAAGCTCCACTGTTAACAGGTATAGAGGAGATTGTGGTAAGCTTGGATGGTGAGGTGACAGAAGAGCTTGGAGCTAAGGCAGTGTTTGGTTGCCGTCCCCATGATTGGGGACAGTGCACAAAACACAAAAATCCTGTCAACTGCACTTGTTTGGTTGCCATCCCCATTTTTTTGTCATCTGCCCCGGTAAACAGAAATTAAAATTTTCTGTTTACCCCAAAACCGTAGGACAGGGGTCATATATGTTCTGTTTACTCGTCCAAGTTTCGCCCTACCTTTCTCAACCGCCGTCTCCCTCAACCGTCGACCCAACTCTCGCGGTGACTGTGTTCGTTCTTGCGTTCTTCGTCGGGCTGCAACTTGTCGTGGTGACTCTGTGGTGTCGCTTTCTTGCCGGTGGTGAAGCCTCCAGCCAGCAGCAACTCCGTTGGTTCTTCCTCTGTCTGCAACCAGACGTACCGATCCGTCTTCGATCTGCAAAGTGTGGTCTAAAAATTGTAAGTTTCGATCTTCCTCTATCTGGGTTTTGACTTTAGTTTGATGATATATGCGTAGATCTGTGGTGCGTAGATCTCATCTGTGTTTTGGGTTATACAACACACTGACGCTGCGTTTGCAAAAATTGCAGTTGCTTTCTTCTAGCTTTTTTGCTCTGTCTTTTGTCTTGTTTGAATTCCAGTCATTCTTTCTATCTATGTTGCTTGTGTCTTTCGTATTCTCAGCAACCATACCGCATTGGTGTCCAAATTCATGCAAAGTGTATGATTATTCTCGGCTGGGTTTTTGAATAGTGTTGAAGAACTAATATTTGTGAAATTCATTCTTCAAGAAATATGCCAATCTAATTATTACCAGATTAATGGATATCCTGTAAATTTTAAGACAGATTAATGAACTGCAAGTCATGACCTGGAGAAAAGCATAGAAAGGCAGTGAGAAAACTGAGCAAACCATCCAATCATCGTATCCTTAAAAGGATTAAATCATCTCCTGATCCTTTCCATAAATACTTTAGATACAATTCGTATGTAATGAGTAGTTGCTTGCAAGTTTTGAAAAGAAATTAGAGTTTAATCTCAGGCAACAGCAACTGAACTTTTAAATGCAACATGAAGGTTCTACTTAATTTTCATCAATCTCTTTATCACAGCCCAAAATTTGCATGTAGATTGGACATTCAACCTCGTAGAGTTTGTTAAAATTCTACAGTTAACTGTATTGAGAATTCTGGTAAACGAAATCAGAATGCTAAAGAAATGGAGCAGTACATTAAGAGGAGTGCAAAATTCCACAAGCAAAGGCACAATCCAAAGATAAAAGACAGAAAGAAAAGCAAGCCTACCTCAAGTTTGGATCCATCTGGAAATGTCTGCCAAAAAGGTATCAATTCCACAATATGCTCACTAACACAAAGAAGCCATTCCATCTCTCTTCGCCACATCACTTTCTTCTCAGGTGGCAGAGGTTCCAATCTCCACAGTTGTCCAAATAGAGTAGCTACAGAAACAGACATTTAAAAAAGGATATAGACTTGAACTCCGATCTTGAAGCATAAAAAGAAAATAAAGTGAATGCTGAATGAACGAGGTGAGTAGCATACCACATAGATTAGTGATGGCATTTGAAATAGCCAATGCTGTGCTAACCCCATTACCAGAACCTGACATATCTTCTCCAAGCAACAATTTTGCAAACCTTTCCTTCATCATATCCATCTCTATGACACCATCTACAATGTGCCTCATGAGGATTTTGTTTCAATTAATCATATAACCACAAATACACATCCAAAGAAGATAATAGGAGCATTACCTGAGATTGAAGAGACTTGTTTCTGTATTGAAGAGACTTGTTTCTGTAACTTCATTTCATCCAAATGGGGTTTCTCTCCACTACTAGTTGCACCGTTTTTACCTGTACAGTTAGGAGATTCTTCCTTCTGAATAGGCCAACCCAATGAAGGAGGCGAAGATGAGTCCTCCTCGGAGCTAATATGACTATGTTCCTCGCGCACTGTAGCTTCAGATGTCAAAATATCAGAGCTTGAACTGCTTTCTCTACCCTTCACTTCAATCAAGTCTCCAGAAGTCTGCATTTCACCTACATTATGATCAAAGCTTGCATCTTTCTGGTCGGTAATTACATTAGTGCTCTCCATCAAGTTCTCCACCTCAATCTCTTCTTCCAGGAACCCAGGGGAGTCATGAAAAACAGAGTTGTTCACTACCATACCATGAAACTCCAACTCTTTCAAGCGCAACCCATTTGGCAAACGAGCTTTGTCACGCAAGTATCGCAGAGATTTCGAGACCCACAAACCCCACAAAGCAAATGTGTTGGGAGCATTGGAAGTCCTAACCTTTACTCGTGGCACAGGAAGCTTGAACAAGCAATGTAGTTGTCCTCCTTGTTGTTGGGTTGTCCCTATTTCTTTCTGGAGGGTGAAAGCTCTATCCATAAGGCCTCAACCATTGTCCACGCCTGTGGGGCAAAGAGTGAAGAAAGATAGATAAATGTAGTTTTCTTTTTAACCTGTTAAAGAGGCCCTCATATTCTTAGCCATGATTACTGAAACTTGCTTAGGCACATGACGTGAAAGTGACACAGAAAGGCTCCTCTTGATGACCTCATTAGTTTAAGCTCGTTTTAAGGAAACAATCAAGAAAAGCTTAGAGGTTCTTGCTTGGTTTTTCTGCTTCAGTTTTTGCTTAAACAAGGCTCCTAAATGATAAAAAAGATTATGGAATTCCTGTAAACCACACATCTCCTAACATTGTACTACTTTCTTATCCTTAATCATTCTTGTTACAAACCAAGGCATCCTAGGCTTTCGATTGAAAAGGACTACTCTGCCCCTCTTCATGTACGTGAATAGTAAAAATTCAATGCCAAAATTTACTGATATGACACTTGAATTTGTCTTCACTTACACGTCGCTTGTAGCTTGCGAGAGGAGAAAGCGAAAAATTAGTACACTTTACCAAAACTTGCACTAGAACAAACATATCTAGTAACAGGAATAATATCCAAATCATTATCGTAATTTATCTTAATCGTAGCTATATTGCTCGCGATTGCATTCATTCATATGATTATTGGCAATATTAGCTTTCCTGGATCTGGTGAGTGATGAGACCAAGATAGAAAGCAGAAGAAACAAAGAGGCAGAGAATGAGAAAATCTAAGTTCTGTTGGCTCTCAGAGTAGTTGCAGAGTGACAGGAAGATGATAACAGAAAAAGGGTTTGCTTGTCTTTGGCTCCTACATCAGTAAACCAGGAGATCCACAGACTGCTTGGAAGATATACCTGTATATCAAGGGCATTGGAGTAAATTGCGCAATGATGGTAGGGTACAAAAGTACAAGTACCTGCTAACACTGTCAGGTGTATATTCTCCTGCTATGTACAAAATCATGCAAGACAAGGAGCGAAACGGGAAACGGGCATTAGATCTTAGTACCACTTAACCTGCTCTAGTACTGATTTCATCTCAAAACCAAGCAGTTTTAGGTTTGTTTATATGAAAACAAGTAGTTTTAGGTTTGTTTATGTATAAAACGACATTGACAAAAACATAGACGAAACTAGACAAGATTTTTTGTTCAATATTATGGCGTCTTATTTTGTCTCATAAATCTCAATCATTCATTTATGCAAGTTTAGGCGTTCATTTATGCGAGACCCACGCAAAATCCACATAAATGAATGACTGAAATTTACAATGTTTTAAAAACCCCTTTGGACCGTCCAGTCCGACCGAAAAACCTCTGAACAGATCATTGGTCCGGTTCGGTTTTACCTACTAACCTCTCTGTATAAAAACCTCCCGGTTTAACCTTTTTCGGTCGGATCG
>JANZLF010000004.1:35619318-35633082 GCA_026546835.1 Erythroxylum foetidum
AGTGTAAACACTTGTAAGTGTTATTTTTCTCCCTAATAAAAGGGTGTGCAGTAGCCCCGGAGACGTAGGCACAATTTAGCCGAACTCCGTTATCAAATTTTGTGTTGTTTTTATTGGCGTCTTTCGTTGCGTGGAAATAGTTTAATTTCCTAACATACACGACGTTTTGCTTATTTATTGATACGTAATCTTCGACGTCGTGTCTTGTCTTCTTCTTCCTTCTATCGCACGTTAATCATATTTTTGTAACAATCACCGGTTTGTCTATTTGTTTTTTTTTTTTGAAATTTTAAAAAATTATATTACTTGAACAATAAGTCTACATTGTACAAACCTTTCTAAAGGAAACAGAACAGGACCGGATAGCCAGAAGTTGAGTTGCTGTTTAAAGGTAGACATCTTCATCTTCTATCTCATAAGAGTTGATGATTCAAAGTTCTGTGACGGTTTAAAGGATCATTAGTAAAAGGTGAGTACTAAACCTAATTAAAAAATTCTTGATATTCCTGTATGGTCCTGATGTGAGGTCTGGTAACCGGATGGATTCTGGAGATCATTGGATAAAGCACAATTTACTATATCTCTTCTATGATGTCACTTGGGCTGTTTTAAACTATTAATTGACTATGAAGTTATAGTATGGATTTAAATTGATATTATTTTATTAACTATAATTGATTATGACGTCCTGCCATGCGTTTGCAGAACTTTTCTACTTTTGGCACCGCAATAAATAATTGCTGTATCGGATGTCTCTGATCTGAAATTTTGAACTCTTCCAATGAATTGAACAGATTCCCGAGGAAGTTTCATCATTCTAATGACTGTCACCGACCAAAAACACTAAACTAAATCCCATTCTTGTCTGCCAAGAAATCTCAACCTTTTTTATCTATAATAAGGCCTCAGCTTCTGGATAAGCACCAAGAGAAGTCAGGAAGAAGCTTTGACTATGGCTGAAGTGAAGCTTATTGGGATGTGGGCAAGCCCTTTCGTTCGGAGAATCCAAGTGGCTCTTGAACTGAAAGGCGTAGAATATGAATACGTAGAAGAAGATCTGGCAAACAAAAGTGAAGTGCTTCTGAAATACAACCCCGTGCACAAGAAAGTCCCTGTGCTTGTTCATAAAGGAAAACCAATAGCTGAGTCACTTGTTATTCTTGAATACATCGACGAGACTTGGAAGAACAACCCCATCTTGCCTCAAGATCCTTACCAGAGAGCCAACGCTCGATTCTGGGCTAGGTTCATTGATGAGAAGGTAAAATAATATAGCCCTTTCTTCTATTCTTTTTATTATATAGGTAAATAAATAATTAAGAATTTTCTTGTGATTTAACTAATTAAAAAAAAAGAAATACACAACATTTTACACTAATTACTTTTAAGTTTGCCTTAAACTAATAATTTAAGATAATTATAATATATAAATGAATTTAAGTATGGGATGTGATTGATATATCAGAAATATATTGTTATTTTCTAATAATTTTAAATATTTAAAAGTGTTTCAAAATTATATATATATTATATAAACATATGAAGTGCTTCATATGAACAAGTTTCTTTGTCATGGTCCGTAGTGCGGTCCTGCTCTTTGGCAAGCTGCTTGGGCCAAGGGGGAAGAACGAGAAAAGGCCATGGAAGAGGCATGTCAGAACCTGAAAATCCTCGAAAACGAGCTAAAGAACAAGAAGTTTTTCGGAGGAGAGAGCATTGATCTCGTGGACCTGACTGGGAACCTCATAGCCAATTGGTTGGTTGGTGTGATTGAAGAAGCTGCAGGTGTTGAATTGGTGACGAAGGAGAAGTTCCCGGTTCTGTGGAAGTGGATTGATGAGTTCGTTAGTTGCACCACCGTCAAGAAAAACCTTCCTAACAAAGAGAAGTTGGTGGAGTTTTTTCGTGCTCGCTTCAGTTCTGGATCATGGAAGTACTAGAATAGAAAACAAAACGAGTTCCTCGTAAAACTTATGTTTGTGACCAGGTTGTGCTTAAACTAGTGTTCTTTATTTCTAAATAGTTTGGTTGTTTCATAATCTGTACTTTTTTTATCTTTGTGTTCACTTCCGCATATCCGAAATAAATTACAGAAATTAGCATGTTTTGTAGTTTTTGTGTTTACCATCTGCAATAGATATCTTCACCTTCGAAGTTATCAAAAAAGGTGCAGCATTATGCCTTTGTAACTTTTCTATCAAAAAAACTTGTTTGAATACTGTCTCAGGTTTATGTGTCTGGATTACATATATAGATATTAAAGAAGATGTTCTACATCTTTTCAGTTATAAGCTAACATGTTTTCCTCATTTTCCACTATAATGACACTTGCTTCGAGCTCATTTAGTGGCATCCTATTAATTTTGTTATAGTATCCTCTTTGCTCTTGCTTAACCTCTCTCTACTATATGTACATATACAGGAACGGAGTCAGACTTAACTCTAAGGGAGGGCCGGGAGCACTTATATTTTTAAAAGAGGTCACTTATATTTATAATTTTAAAAAATTTTTATTATATAAATAATTTTAAAAAAAAATATTTAAAAGGGGGCCATGCGTCCCTGTATATGTACATATATATTAAGTATGTTTCATGCCATACATACTAACCATCCAAATATTGCACTTCAATATTATGTGGTTTGAAGTTTCTGTTTCCATTTTAATCATTCACCAATGTTAGATAATGACAGTGGTTGGATCCACGGAACTTGTTGTGTAGGAAGAGGATACATATTGTGTGATTGAATCACCTGGTCTGACTTCAAGCATAGCAATTGCAAAGCATAGAGTTACTAAGTATTTGAAAGTATGAAAATGATCCTCCAAATTTAAGTTGGATATGAAGTCAGTCTTATTCATTAATATTTGTATTTTTAATTTTGTATATAAGTAATTTTGAAATTATAATTAACATCTTGTATATCATCAAATATTTTATTTTTATATACAATGTTTTTAATTTTTAATTATTTTTATTATATTTTTGTATAACAAATTATACAACAACCCCTCCCTTCTGATTAAAAAAAATCTATATATTACATACAAGAATATGAATTAAAAATTTCACCAATAATTATAATTAATATAATATAACATTTAGTTATAATGAATATTACAAATTTGACTACGTTTTACAAAATGTAATTAATAACTTTTAGCCACGAAAATAAAGCGCAGCAAAAAGGTTGTTAGCAACAATTTAACAAAACATTGTCTATAGCTTTTAGCTGCAAAATTAAAGCATAGCAAAAAATTCACAAATTGTCGCCTATAATTTTCTGTTATGAGAATGTCGTGATGAATTTTCTGTTATGAGAATTTCGTGACGCTTTTGGTGTAATTCGTCGCTAATAACTATTAGTGACGATTTATCGCTGAAAGTGTCTTTTGTTGTAGTGCGTCCAAATCAATTTGATTTTTTATTTATAGCTTTTTATGGCCTCAAGTTGTACGAGATCATGAAAATGTTAGAAAAATAATAAAATTAAATATCAGTGCTGTGTGTTTGGATTAATTTGAATATGAAAATAACTAAAGTAATATCTTTTGAGATCTAAAAATTTATATGCTTAATTATGTAGAATGTCAAGATTGTGAAGGAGTGCTATTACAAGTGTTGCATCACTAAGTATATTATTAAAATTTCCCACTTCTTAAAATTATTTTTATGAAATCACTTATTTCTTCTTCTATAAAATTCGTCAGATAAAAAAATAAAAATTCAAAACTGTATTAGAAGTAAAAAATATTGGTTTGTATTATGCTAAAGATTATGTAAGGGTAAACGAAACACGTATCACATAGGAAGTTTGACCAAATGTCGGGGAAAGATTCCTGAGATGGTTGCCTAAATTATAGGATAGTCATTGTCGTTTTTTTTTATAAGCATCATTATTTTGCATGTCACATCTACATGTGGGTCTATCAGAAACAACATCTCTATTATATAAGGGTAAGGCTGCGTATTATATGACCTCTCCAAACCCCGCTTCACTACGAAATTTTAGATTCGGTGCGATGATAATGATGATAATTACATAATATAGCTCGATATACTACGAAAAAATTAGATATAATATAATTCAAAAATGTATTCTTTTTTATTTTGAATTTTGTTGACATAGAATATTACTCAATACTAATAATCTATTTTGAGTTAAATTGTTAAATTATTTAAATAATTATATCAATATAATTATATTTTTATTTTTAACAATAATACGATGAATTATTTGTTTAATGAATTGTTAACAATAACAATATGAATTTAGCTTTTTTACACTCGTGTTTTCCTTTTGAAGGTAAAAAATCTAAACTACAAAAGGGGATCCAAAATCTTTCGAATTAGGGTTGAGCGTTCATGTGTCTCCTTCCTCTCCATACTAATGATCGTGCCTAAGTAAGACTTCGTACCTTAATAAAATGTTTGATATTTCTTCTGCTTTTCTTGATCAATGTTATGAATTTTCCAACTCACACACCCTCATGTATCACTCACGCAATAATTTGATAAATGGAGAAGAGTTTAGAGAGAGAGAGAGAGAGAGAAGGGAATCAAACATTTACTCGTAATTTATCATTGATTTCCAAATCTGTTACAATGGCTATTTCGTAGAGTATGTAGAAGAATCTAGACACATCACATGAGTTCTTTCATTAAAGTTGTCACTTACGCTGCGTTTTGTTTATTTATTAATACGTAATCTTTAACATCGTTTCTTGTCTTCTTCTTCCTTCTGTTGCACGTTAGTCATATTTTCGTAACATACCCTTCCTCTTCAAAAATTGCCTTATCCATCAAGTTGACCTCTGGGAACCTTTTCTGCAACTCAACCATCTTTTCTCACGTAACTTCCTCCTTGGTTTCTCTTTGCCATTGTATAAGTACTTGTTTGGCCGCCCTGTTGTGTCGTTTTATCATTCTTCTGTCCCAAATTTCTACTAGAACTTTCTCCACGTTTGTCACGGTGGTCGGTAGGTGGCTAGACGTAATAATATTTTCGTAAACAAAGCTCCTTAGTTGTGATACATGGAAAGTAAGGTGAATAGTATTTTTTTTTTGGAAATTTCAACGTATAGGCTACTTTATTTAATTTGGAAATGATCCAAAAAGGTCCATAATAAAGGTACCAATTTTTGATTCAATCTCCATTGTAGCGAATGTTGTCTGTAGGGTTGTAACTTTATGTACACCCACTGCCCTTCTTCAAACTCCCTCTCAGATCACTTTTTGTTCACTTGCAACTTCATCCTCTATTTTGCTTTGTTCAGATTAAATTTAATGATTTGGAGTGTTGCCTCTCTCTCTTGGAATGCTTGGTCAATCCAAACATCTCTCGGATCTCATACTACATAAGGCACATACAATGGCGGTAGATAACCATAGAGAACTTTAAAGGCTGTAGTATTTATGGCAGTATGGGGCGTGGTATTGTACCACCATTCAGCTATTATTAATCAGCTTGTTCGTTTCTGTGGTGTGTCACACAGAAGCATCTCAGATAAGTTTCTAGTGTCTTGTTTACTGCTTTTGACCATCCATCCGTCTGTAGATGGTAAGCTGTAGGTAATTGTAGCTTCACATTCTGCAATCTGAACATCTCTTGCCAAAATTTGCTAAAAAAGAAAAGATCCCTATCATTGATTATTCTTTCTGGCATCCTATGCAAGTTGAATACGTGGTCCATGAACACTTGTGCAACATCTTGTGCTGTGTATGGCTATTTGATGGCTACGAAATGTGAATACTTGCTAAATCTGTCTATTGCAACAAAGATTCTTCTGAAAGGTGGTAATCCTTCTGTTAAATCCTTGGTAATTTCTCTCTAGCATCCTTCAGGTACTGGTTGGGGTTGGAGTAAGGCCAGATATGCCGCATGATCGTATTTGTTTCGTTGGTTACACAATTTTTGACGTGATTTCTAACATCCTTGGCCATCTGACTTCAGTGAAAAAGACTTTGTATTTTTTTATTGTTGTTGTCACCCCTGAATGTCCACCTTGAGGACTATTATGAACCATTGCTATGATCTTCTTCTGAAGCTCCTTATCGCAACTCACAATAATTCTTCCCTTCCACTTTAACATTCCATTCCTCTATTCATAGTTACCCGAAGACATTTCTTGTCCTTCTATTTTTTTATGATGTCCCTTATAGTAGTGTCCTCACATCCTTCACGAATTTCTTCCTGAAGTGTTGCTTGTATATGTGATACTAACAACGTTAGCAGCTGGAGGCTTGAGACTCAAGATAATGCATCTGCTGCTAAATTTCCTTTTCCACTCTTATAGGTGACTTCAAAGTCATAGCCCATCAATTTAGGAAGCCAATTTTGTTGAAATGGCATTGAGATGCGTTGCTCCAAGAGATACTTTAAGCTTCTATGGTATGTTTATACCCGAAAGAAACTACCATTTAAGTAGTGATGCCATTGCTTTACGACTTTGGCGATGGCGAGGAAGTCCTTTTCTAGTGGACAACCCTTGGTGCTTGGGAGCTAGAGTCTTACTCTTATGTGATATGGGACGTCCTTCTTGTTAAAGTACAACTCCAATATCCTTATCAAAAGCATCTACCTCAATTATGTTTGGTGAAGTTTAGGAGCACCAACACTGGTGCTGCCACAAATTTTTTCTTCAGCTATTCAAAGGCTTTATGATGTTCCTCTTTCCACTCATAATTCCCTACTTCTTGCTTCTTCAAAAATGCATTGATTGTTCCATAATGCTTAATAAATCTCCTGTAGTATCATGTTAGTCCAAGAAATCCCTGGAGTTCCTTCAAGGTGCGCAGTTGTGGCCATTGCTGAATTGTTTCTATTTTTTGTTGTTAGTGGACAAACCTTTCTCTGAAATAGAATGCCCTAGATAATCCACCTGTCTTACTCCAAATGTGCACTTGCTTCCTCTAATAAACAATTACTGTTGTTGTAAAACTTCCAAGACTTGATGCAAGTGCTCCAAATGTTGTTAGAAGTTAGCACTGTAAATGAGAAGGTCATCAAAGAAGACAAGCAAAAATTTACGTAGAAAAGGTTTAAATATTTCATTCATAAGGCTCTAAAAAGTGGAGGGAGTATTTGTGAGGTCAAAGGGCATCGCCAAAAATTCAAACTGGCCCTCGTGAGTTCGAAATGCAGTTTTCTGTATGTCTTCCTCCTTCATTCAGATCTGGTGGTACCCAGACCTTAAGTCCAACTTCGAATACCAACTTGATCCCTTTAGTATTCTAACAACTCTTCTATCAATGTAATAGGAAGCTTACTCTTGATAATGTACTTGTTTAACTCACGATAGTCAATAGTCAATACACATCCTCCAGGCGTTGTTCTTCTTTTTCATAATGATGACTAGTGATGTGTAAGGACTAATGCTCTTCCGAATAAAACCTTGGTCCAACTATTCTTGCACCGGCGTTTCTATAGCATCCTTCTGTTCCCCTGAATAAGGATAAGGCCTGATGTTTATAATCTCCACCCCTTTCTTAAGATGAATGGCATGGTCACATGCTCTTTTTGGTGGTAATTGCTTTAGTTCTAGAAAGACATCACTGAATTATGCTAATAGTCCTTCTATCTCATCTCTGGTTTGGACATCATCATTTATTCCTAGCTGTTGCATGTGAAACTTTATAGGGTCTGCTAAACGCAACATGAATGAAACACTTTGGTTAGAATTTCTAATCAACTTATGAAGGTTCTTACCAGACACTTCCCTTTCCTGTACTTCTAGATTTCCCTTTCGTCTTACTACCTTGCCTTCCCATTTAAGTTCCATGATGCGTCTTTTAAAATTGCACAACACATCATTAAGGACATCATTAAGGGTGACCAACCATTGGATTCCCAACACCATATTGGAATCTCCTAGCTTAATGATCAACACCTCTGTAAAGAGCCGCAATCCTTGCATTTTTCATACAAAATTCATGTATGCTTGTCTGTAGTCTAGTTTTAAACCTCCACCAACAGTAATACTTACGGGGTTTATCTTAATTACCCCTGCATTCCCTTTGCGGATCACCTTTTCATCCAAGAAATTTTGGGTACTCCCACTATCTATGAGGATATGTGGAGGTTTCATTTGATGACTTCCCATGATCCTCAGTGGTTTGTATTCTGTTTGATCCTTTAAGCCCCATATTGCTTTTAATGAAATAATAGGATTGAAGGGAGCTCTGTCTTCAAGCTCTTCACTCCCAGGTTCCTCTTCCTCTGATTCTTCATCTTCTACCATGTATAATTGAAATTGTTTCTTCTAACAACGATGTCCTAGAGAGTATATTTCATCACACCAGAAGCACAACCCCTTAGCCCTTTTTTCATCAAACTCCTTGTTGTTTGTTGTTCTACTGCCTTAAGAACCTCTGTAATTGTTGGTTTTGTTAACGCTGTCTTGACTCCCTAGTGTGGGTAACAACCCTTCCTCTGTTTGTTGTTTGGATGGAGTTGTTATATAACTGGCCCGTTTATACATGTTTATTCCTCCTCCTACTACGTTTCTAGCTTTAATCCTCTTCCCGAAGTAAACCAAAATACTAGCTGCCACAATCGCTTCTTATTTGCATGCCCATGTATAAGCCTAATGTAATGTCTGAGGATCCATCATTTTTACGATGAGTCCCAGCTCTTGTTTGAGTCCTTTCAAGAAGAACCCCATCGAGTAATCTTCTGGCAGTGAGAGTTTATTTGAGTACCTATCAAATAAGGCACAATAGTCTAGTACCGAACCTTCTTATATTAGCTCCTTTAGATCCCCTATGGGGTCCTTAAAGAAGTTCTCATCGAATCGTTGTCGTAACATAGTTATAAATTCTTCCCACTTCATTGCATTCACTTCCTTATGATTTTGGATTGTCAGCTGGTACCATTTTCGCGCAATCACTTCCATATGAAAGGAAGCCATTCTTATCTTTATTTCTTTCGGTGTTTGATCCATTATAGAAAATTGTTCATATCAGTAACTTTAGCTTTTTACCCCTGTACCATCGAACGTTGGGACATTGAGTTTGTTAACCCTCGTCGGACTGTATAGTGTCCTCCATCTCCAAGAATTTTCACAGAGGTTTCAGTATCGTCCTTGTCCATTTTTTGCATGAACTTTTGAAACATGGATTTAATGTTACTAATTTCTTTCTCATATCACAGTTGAGCCTCCAAAAGGTTTTTCACGCCTTCCTCTAAATGACGAACTTCAGCTCCGCATGTGCTTTCTGCTATTAGACTCACTGAGGAACATTTTCTATGATACCAGATGTATGAATTTTTCCAACTCACATACTCTCTTGTATCACTCATACAACAATTTCAGAGATAGAGAAGAGAGTTTAGAGAAAGAGAGAAGGGAATTTCATTGATTTCCAACTCTGTTACAATAGCTATTTCATACAGTACGTAGAAGAATCTAGACACTTCATGTGAGTCCTTTCGTTAAGGTTGTTGTCACTTACGATACGTTTTGCTTATTTATTGATACTTAATCTTCGATGTCGTTTCTTGTCTTTTTATTCCTTTTGTCGCACATTAGTCATATTTTCATAACAATCAACGATCTGTCTATTTTTGTTAGAAACAACAAGGGATTTCTTCGATCCCTTACTGGAGGAACAACTAGAAGTTTAGTTGTTGTTTAGAGGCAGACATCTTCATCTTCTATCTCACAAGAGTTCATAATTCAAAGTTTTATGACATCCTAAAGGATCGGTACCAAAAGGTGAGTACTAATCCTAATTTAAATTTCTTGATAATCCTATATGGTCCTAATGTGAGGTCTGATAACCAAATGGGTTCTAGAGATCATTGCATAAAACGCAGTTTACAGACGACCCTTTAGGTAAGTGCTCTACAATATCTCTTGTAAGATGTCACTCAGGTTGTTTTGACTATTATTTAACTATGAAGTTATCGTATGGTTCTAAAATGATATTATTTTATTAAATATAAACAAAACAACATTTCTTTGAATCAGTTCAAATCGTTCGAGTTGAATTGAGTTGACCCTTTTAAATTTGAATTCGCTATAAAACTCAAATAATTTAGATTTAATTGTCCAAAATTGAATTCTTAACTAAGATTCAGCTTCTTTAACTGTTGTGTGAACATGTCTTATTGTTGGGCATGCTAATTAGTTTAAGCTCATCAGTTTGGTCGAAGTTAATAAACCAAATTTGATTAACAAGATTTAAGTTTGAGGTCAATTCGATGTTATATCCAAAAGTTCTAAGGAAGTGCTTGGTCAGTTGGTATCGGAAGAGAGTAATAGGTTTTTTTAAAAAATAGTTAGTGATATATTACGACTAAATGAACATTATTTTCATATCTCCTTTTTGGGTAATTTTTCATATCCTTTAATATAGTAAAGAATAGAAATCATATCTATTTTAATTTTTCACTATATTCATCGTAATTCTTATTACTACATTTAGTAAATTAAACACACCCTTAATGATGTGATCCCAGGCCAAAATGATATCATTTTTGTATTATATTTCTATTAACTTAAAAGCAACTAAAATAGTGTAGTTTTGAGCTGAATATTCAAATATGATTGTACAAGTGGGGTTCGATCAGTCCAGTCACGAGTCGTGAACTTTGTCACTCCCATCCTTATAGTTGACTAACATGCAAGATTTTGATGACGTCCAGCCATGCGTTTGCACTTCGCAGAACTTGTCTACTTTTGGCACCGTAATAAATAATTGATATCTCGGATATCTCATATCTGAAAATTTGAACTTTTCCAATGAATTTAACAGATTCCTGACAAAGTTTCATTATTCTTTTAACTCAAAATGAACATGTTATAACTTTCCAACGATTGTCATTGACCAAAAACAGTAAATCCCACTCTTGTCTGCCAAGAAATCTCAACCTTTTTTTATCTATAAGAAGGCTTCAGCTTCTGCATAAGCACCAAGAGAAGTCAGTAAGAAGCTTTGAATATGGCTGAAGTGAAGCTTATTGGGATGTGGGCAAGCCTTTCGTTCGTAGAATCCAAGTGGCTCTTGAACTGAAAGGCGTAGAATATGAATACATAGAGGAAGATCTGGCTAACAAAAGTGAACTGCTTCTGAAATACAACCCTGTGCACAAGAAAGTCCCTGTGCTTGTTCATAAAGGAAAACCAATAGCTGAGTCACTTGTTATTCTTGAATATATCGAGGAGACTTGGAAGAACAACCCCATGTTGCCTCAAGATCCTTACCAGAGAGCGAATGCTCGATTCTGGGCTAAGTTCGTTGATGAGAAGGTACAATAATAATGTCCTTTCCTCCATTCTTTTTATTATATAGGTAAAAAAAATAAGATTTTTTTTGTGTGAATTAACTTACTTTTTTTTTGGATATTATTATTAAGTAATAATTATTATTCTAAATATTATCACAATATTTTCTTTCATAAAATAATCTAAATTTCAAAATTTTAGAATTTTTATAATTTTCAATTTTTTTGAAAAAATATTTCTTTTATACTTTTATTAAAAAATAACTGCAAGCGAAATTAAGAGTGCGCGACTCATCAAATGTTACTTACATGATAACTTAAGTCAATTTAATTTTTAAATTTAAATTAATCCAGTTAAACTTAAGGTAATTATAATATATTATCAAATTTATTAATTTGGGTTAAGTTGAAAAATTAAGTACTGTTGATACATTAACAATATTTGATTATATTATGTATATTTTATAGTAATTTTAAATAAATCATATTTAAAAAGAGTTATTTTCAATAATTTTAAATATTTAAAAGTATTTTAATGAACTAAGAGTATTAATCTCTTGCCCTTTTATATATATACACACGAACTGCTTCGTAGTTCGTATGAACAAGTTTCTTTGTCATGGTCCGTAGTGCGGTGCTGCTCTGTGGCAAGTTGCTTGGAACAAAGGGGAAGAAAGAGAAAAGGCCATGGAAGAGGCATGTCAGAACCTGAAAATCCTGGAAAACGAGCTAAAGAACAAGAAGTTTTTCGGAGGAGAGAGCATCGGACTCGTGGACCTGACTGGGATCTTCATAGCCTATTGGTGGGTTGATGTGATTGAAGAAGCTGCAGGAATTGAGTTGGTGACGAAGGAGAAGTTCCCAGTTCTGTGGAACTGGATTCATGAGTTTGTTAGTTGCCCCACCGTCAAGAAGAACCTTCCTAACAAAGAGAAGATGGTGGAGTTTCTTCGTGATCGCTTCAGTTCTGGATCATGGAAGTACTAGAACAGAAAACAAAACGAGTTCCTCGTAAACTTATGTTTGTGATGAGGTTGTGCTCAAAGTCACTTTAGTTTGCTAATAACTATTCGATCGTTTTTGAATATTCAACAGAAGAATAACTACCAAAACCAGTCATAAAGCAACATTGTCGACTTATTTTAATAATTCTTTGTACTTGCTAGAGAAGAGATTTAAGATTCGGGTCAACAGGTATGACTGTTGGGCGCAGTGGGTGTATTTTAAGAAAAGGAAAAATAAAATGAACAAAATAGACACAAAATTTTTAACGTGGTTCATTCTTAACTTTGGGCTACGTCTACGGACAAAACTCAAAATAAATCTTCCACTATTACAAATAGTAGGTATACATAGATAAAACAAAAATAGTGGCTCACAAGGTGTTTCCCATCTTAAAATACTAAACTCACTATTTTATCAATCACCAATTTTTTAGAAATATATTTCCTAACTTCAGAATACTTGATTTGCTCTGATTTTCTCTCTCTCCGATTTACTCTATATTTTGTTGTGTATTCAGTTCTTTATCTCCTGCCTATTTATAGACAAGAGATGTGGTATAGTTGGCGAATTCCATCATTCCAAATTCGTAGCATGGTAGGCGACCTCTGGCCAACAACGACATCATCATAAAATTAATCAAAAAATAAAAAATTGAAGAATTTAAAATAAGATTGAACCAGACTATCATTAATTTAAAGTTTAATTAAAAAGAAAGATTACTATATAAAAAAATTAGGTTATTTTGGTTTATAATGTTAAGAAGTTTATTATATATCATATTGTTTAATTTTGACATTTTTTGTTATTGGTTTTCAAGATAATGTTTAAAAATTCAAATTAAGATATGGTGTAAATAAGTAATATTTCTTATTTGAGTTGGACTCTGGTAAGCAAGCTTGCGTGAGTGATCTTTGTTGGTGTCCTGATTGGTTGATTGAGCTTAGAAGGGCTTATCATGTTGCTCTTCTACGGATCACATTAGGTGTGGAATGAAGATTGTAAGATTGCTCGTGTAATGATAGTATGTAATATTCTAAGTCTTAGATTTTCTACATAAGTGACTTTGTTTCTATAACTCTACACTTGTCGTCGATGTCTTTACAACTGGGTCTTCTTTTATTTTGCATTGTTGATGGATTTTCTACGAAGAGTTCTTAGATCTGTGGTTGTCGATTGGATTGGAGTGTAACACTGTTGACTTTACATTTATAAATAATCCATTCTATTGCTGGTTGCTTTTATGATAAAGATGACATCTAAGTGAGCTGAAAAGTTGCTGCATTTGTGTGATTTTAGAGTTGTGTTTTGTTAGCTTTGAACGACTATCATTGGGAGTTGTTCTGTTGAGAAATGTATGCAGTTTTAGCAACAGGTTTTTCTACGGTATTTGTGTTTAATGAATTGTTAACAATAATACTATGAATTGTTTTGCTTGATGAACTGGTACGAATAGAGAGTCGTTGCTTATAAGCTTCTTGGGCTATAATTACTAGTTCTTGGTATGAATGCTGGCTTTGATCAAAATCGTGA
>JANZLF010000004.1:35741846-35756357 GCA_026546835.1 Erythroxylum foetidum
TAATTAATTTCAAATTTTTCGTTAGGTAAGAACAATCTCTTTTAATTATATTTTAATTTTTTAATTTTATTTAATCTTTAATAAATTAAATCTTTTAAATTTTAAATCTCTTGTCTTACTGGTTTAATTTTTTGTCTTGTTTTTTAAGCATTGAATAACATAAAACAATACCATTTTATGATACACATTTTAGTAACTTAAAATAAATTTGGACTTGAATTTTTATATTCGAATTTAATTCAAAATTTAATAATTTAAACTTAATTTATTAAATTTGAATTAGTTTACATTAAAATTTTATATTTTTATTAAAATTTTAATTAATAAGCTCTTAAAAAGATTTTAACTTAAAAGTAACTAATGTATTGATCTTTTTGACCGTTGTCTCCTTAAAGCTGATTTCAATCGTGCAGCACTCAAACTCTTGAACCGGTCCTCTGTCTCCAACAGCACTATGCCCTCCCCCACAAAATCCGGCTGGTGAATAAGCTAAAATCAACTGTCATTTAACTGCCTTTAACTTCCACACTTATAAGGTTAATTTTGGTCCTAGTTGATAGGGTCACAACCTCATCGGTAGCAAACATAAAAAATGATGTTATTTTTTAATTTATTTTTAAAAAAAATTGTAGGGTTAGTCTAGGTTGACCCGACTTATCGGGTCACGAGCCACCCAACCGATCAGACCCAAACCCAACTCAATGACATCCTTGCTGTTTAGTTTTATTTCAATTTTTTTCTGTAGTTTTTAATTTTTTGTTTATATTTTTAATTAAAAATAAAAAACTTGGGTTAAATTTGTAATATAAAAATTGAATAAAAAACTTTAATAGTTGAAAGAAATTAAAATAAAAACATAAAATTTTTATAGTTTTAAAAATTTTTAAATCTTATTATTTGATACCCTGAACTTCAATCCCATGGATTTTTGATTTTATTTTAAATCATTAATTTATGTTGATTTATTTAAACATATAATTAATATGTAAATTATTTAATTTAAGTGGACACTTAAAGATGAGAATGAACATTTTTCTTAATATTAAAAACTTGATAACTTAATTGAAGTCTAAATACATGAAGGATAATATATTTAAAAATCTAACTAAAAATTTTAAAGTTTTAAATTTAGTTACTAATATTTTAAAATTAGTACAACAACAACAACAACACTCGTTAGAAATCTCATTGAGATGTAAGATTTATGAGATCTAGTAATACACAACCTTAACTGGAACTAACAAAAAGAACGTTTTTAAATTTCAAAATTAGTACAAATAAAACAAAAACATTGTTTTTATTGATCAAACTAATAAATAGGCATCCATATGATATTTGATAGACATGTTAGCAAAAACAAAAATTTGAATTTATTTATATAAAATTTAACAGATTATTTACTAAATTTAAAATTTAAAATATTTGAAACTAAATTAGGAAATATTAAAAATTTAAATACTTTTGGTTCAACCAATTATATATTTAATATAGACTTGTTTATTAAACACCTTTTAGGTAAGCTCTTATGTAAGAAAGTATTTAGATATGAATGTCAATTTAAAGACCCTTTTAAAACTTTCTTTGTTTGTGAGATTAAAATTGTAATATTATTCATTACGAAAATTATAATTTAAAATTTAATATATTTTTTATATCATTTTAATTTTCAGTTTGGTTTTTAAAATAATAAATTTTAATAAAACTTAGGAAAATGCTCTATCGTTTTGGAAATGAACGTTTGAGGATTAATTAAACACGTTAGTCGTTTTAGTTCTCTTATATATATATCTTTCACTTTTTTAGCGACGTCACATGGAGGGTCACGTAGCAATTTGTAGAAGAACAGTAGGCGAAAGCTTCGATCTTTCATCATCTTTTAAGTTTTAAATATACAAGGTCCACTCTTTTCATCTTTGTCTCTCTCGACTCTGTTCTCCGTGTCAAACTCGCGTTTCTTAGGACAAACCATTCAGCTAGGAAACAGAGAATCAGAGGGGTTTTTAAAGGTTGTTTTTTTTTGACTAGTTATTCTGTGAGAATTCCTAAAAAGGCGTTGTTTTGTTGTTTGTATAATCACATACCCTTTTTGAGCCTTCTGATCTTGGTCCATGTACGAGCTTTCTGAGCAGATCAAACCCGTCTGGATTGAAAAGTTTGCTTTTTTGGTTTGATTTGGTTGGTGGGTTCTTTCTGGTTTTGGGATTAAGAGGGTAATTGGGGGAGTTAAGAGGTGGATTATGTTTTAGTATTGAGGGAATAGCGATGTTGACATTAAAATTTGGGGTTTGAAGTACTATGGAAGTAGTGGTTAGTCGCAAACAACAACAACAAGATGACACTTTACCTTGGTCGCGAGGCTTCAAAGGTTTCTCTTTTCTCTTTGTTTTGTGCTGTCGGATCCTCTGTTGCTGTTAAAAGAGTTCTATTGTAGTTTGTTTTAATGATTATATGTGATTTTGAAGTTTGTCTTGATGATCTGATTATGATAGATTCCTTTTTGCTATTCTCCTTATGTAGCTATGGAAGAGAATTTGTGCAGAGACAACTACAGAGATCAATCTTCTTGCAGAAAATTGGAAGTACATATTAGCGGGTTTAATATTCCAGGTTCCATTTCTTGTCCCAGAAAATTCATAACTATTTTTCCTTTTTCAGATTTTCTTTCCATTGGGTTTCTAAGTTATTTGTTCATTATTGAGACGGGTGCTTGCTTCCTTTTCTGGGTCTAATAATGAAATTTCACATTTTTTAGGAGGGTGAGTGTGTTTGGACGTTTTATGGATTTGGTGTTGCGACAAAGCTGAGAATTTGGTCCTATGGCAAAGTTGATGCCAGTTCATGTGGACAGTCTCGATTTATGATGCTATTATTGTCCTGACTTCTTGGCTTGGCTTGTAATGACATTAGTGTCTTTCCAAAATGACTATTAAAAGTTATTTGCAACTTTGTGTCTAATGCTGAAAGTCGGCATTTACAACTTTATGAACAAAAATACAAATCCTACCAAGAATTATAGTTCCCTTGAGATGAAGGGATATGCTTGCAATTATTCTTCCATCTTATGTTTGTAGCTAAGAGTTCATAAATATTTGTGGAGAAGGCAAAGGAGCTTCTTTTTAACGTTTTGCAAAATGTTCCATTTAATTTTTGCTTGGGTTATCCTATTTGAGTTCTTTTGCCATTTGCTCTTTCAAATTTCTGAATTTTTGTTTCTTAATTTGTTGATCTTGTTGCAGTACATACATGGCTTGGCTGCTCGAGGAGTTCATTATTTTCATCGACCAGGGCCATTATTGCAGGATCTTGGGTTCTTACTTCTTCCGGTTAGTCTTATTTCGGTGAATTTTGTTTACTTTCTAAGGAAGCCTGCTTTCCTTTATCAAATGGTATCTGTACTCTTAGGAACTTGGGCAAGATAAAGGCTACATCAGTGAGATGGTATTCACATGTGTCTTTATCTCCTTTTTCTTGGTAAGGCTCTCCCTAACAATCTTGTTGTCTTGCTTCTATATTGACTATTGTAATGTGAGATTATATTTTGGTACAGTGGACCTTCCATCCCTTCATCTTCAAGAGCAAGAAGATCTACACGGTTCTTATTTGGTGTAGGGTTCTAGCGTTTCTAGTTGTAAGCGCACTTTAGTCTGTGACTCTCGTTTGGTGTTGTTTATAATATATGAAGCATGTCAATATAGTGTGAATGTTGGAATTGGCAGCCAAGTTCAGAAGCATATGCTATGTGTTATCTGTGCTTGCAAATCTTTTGGATTATACTACATAATGCTAGCTATCCCCATGTCTATTCTGACATGTTCTCTGGTTATCTGTTTGTTTCAGGCTTGTCAAATTCTCAGGATAATTACATTTTATGCTACCCTACTTCCTGGTCCAAATTATCATTGTCGTGAGGTATAGATACTTCTCTTAAGTTTTGAGGAAAAGGTCATCCTTTACAGCACGGATTTGTTCTCCCATATTATTTTTTTTCCATATGTATATATACTTGTCAGAGATTTTAACCTTGGTAGTTATACTGCTCTACCAATGAGGCCAAGCTTGATGTAGTTCTTCTATATTCTATTTATGTTTGAAGCTTTTCCAACTGTGTATTCTTTAAAAATTTGTTTTCCCTTTAATTAATAAATCTCTACTTAATATGGAGAATGATCTCCTCGTGTATTGGGCACCTTTTAGGGTTCAAAACTAGCGAGGCTGCCACGTCCGCAAAGTGCACTCGAAGTAGTTCTAATTAATTGTAAGTGGGCTACTACTTAATATGATTCTTTGTTACGTGGTTAAAGCTAATGCAGTTTATTGTCATGCAGTTCCTCGTGGCATTGTATACGGGTGTGGTGATTTGATATTTTCATCTCACATGATATTCACTCTAGTTTTTGTCCTCACATATCAGAAGTATGGCACTCGAAGGTAAAGTATTACATGTTATATTATTCTACATCCCTTTCGAATTTAAATAAGAATGAGAAGTGAAACTTGCTATGAGATATGATAACAATGTTTTCAGTTTATAAATCAATATCATTGATTTCTACCTTACTAGTTGGCCTGAAGTCCATCAGTCTATAATGCACGGTTTCAGGTGTATAAAGCAGCTAGCATGGTTGGTGGCTGTAGTTCAGAGCCTTCTAATTGTTGCATCGCGCAAGCATTACACAGTTGATGTTGTTGTTGCCTGGTATGTGGGATGCACTTGTACAAATGAATTGCTTTCATGAAATCAATTGATCACTTCCTAATTTCTTATTGATCTTAAATCGATATGCCAATGCAGGTACACTGTCACTTTAGTGGTGTTCTTCATAGACAAGAAGCTATCAGGTTACATCATATAAACTTTCATCTGTAGCTTTTTCCTGAAAAATCTTTTCTTTTAGTTGCACCATTCACACACTATACTGATATGAATTTATCGATTTGCAGAACTACCAGATCGGACCATTGGTTCCACGTCTTTGTTATTGCCATTGAGCAGCAAAGACAAGGATAGTAAGAATAAGGATAGCAAGAACAAGGAAGAGAATCGGAAGCTCTTGAATGGGAACACAGTAGAGCCTGCAGAATGGGTATGGTGAAACTTATCTTCATAACTATCCTACAGAATAGCTATGTAGTAATGTGTGTTTCATATTGTCGTTTATAAACAATTCTTATTATCTGATTCAGAGGCCTAGAACTCAAATCAATGGCAAGAATCTTGAAGATGCGAATGGAGTCCATGTCGATATTCCCACTGTGAATGGCGTGTAGAAGACGAAGCCCCTACAGCCGCTGCTATGACTGATGCAAGGACTGCTATTTGTATATTTATGAAATGGGTTATCCTTACTTGTAGAGTCTGCTTCTATGCCTAAAGATTGGTGGGTACTAATTTGTATTCCTAAAAGGAAATGAATATGGGAGATAATTGCAGACAAGAAAACATCCATCGACAACAACAGTGCACACTCATGGCATCTTTTCTTAGTTCAGATTGTTTGTCATGTTTCTGTTCCTCCTTAAATTACTGCCCCCGAAATTGTACCTTTGCTTGTAACCTTTTTATTTGATCTTCAGACATGGTAAATATCATCCCATCGTCTCTCAAGACATGCCAGACACTTTCATACTAAAGCTTTCCATTCACTTTTTCCATTTCAGGATTCTGCAGTAAAAGTATGTTCTCAAACTTAAGGCAAACCAGACACTTTATCAACAGATAATGCTCATTTTAATGTTACTCCTTCTTCCCAAGCTTTCTTGTCAGATCATCCGAAATCATAAATTAGCCTCTTCAGGACCAGAACTTTGGTTCATGTTTACTGTTCAATCACATCAACTACCCTTAAATTCTTTCAAACTGACATGATTGAATATATAAACATATTTAGGAAGTGAAGAATGTACTGTAAAACAGATTGATCTGGTAGTTTCAGCATAAGGTTCTCCAGAGTGTTGACAGAATTCTAAGCTAACCCTTTACAGAGTGTTGACATTGGCAAAGAAATTGAGGTCCCATGTACCTTCATCTTACCAGGCACCATAAGCTATGATTTGCCCCACGTCTGTCCATCTAAAAAAGGTGATTCTTGCGCAATTTAAGCTATCAAAGTTTAGTCAATAAAGAGCATAGGCAGAGATGAAATAGATGAATAGACCCAATAATACTATCCCTATGAACCATCACTGTCACTCTCTGCATGCTCATAGGGGTCCTCTTGAACCCCAAGTGGCCGATCCAAATGATGCAACCCAACTGTCCGACAAAAGATATATTAATTTTTTCCTCTGGTGTCTCGTAATGGGGATGATGGTCAGTGAGTGATCATATGGGGACAGATCCTCTGTTCCAAATTTTGTGTACCAATTTTGTCCCATTAAATTCAAGCCATCTATTTGTGTGAGACTCACGTAAATAGATGATTTGGATTTAATAAGACAGAGTTGGTACACAAAATTTGAGACAGAGGATTTCATCCCGTGATCATATGCCATGCTCGACCTCCAGCTTCACCTAGTCCTCATTTCTCTTTTTTTAATAATATATATAAAACAATAACAATAATAATAATATTCCTCGTAAATTTCCTTGGTTCGAAGAGATTTAGTAATACACAGTCTAATATTTAATTAACATAGACAATGTAATAATATGTTTTAAAAAATTTAAAAATAATAGTCAATTATATAAACAAATAATTGTATTAAAAGGTTTAAATAAAAATAAAAATAAAGAAATTCAAAACAAACTAAAAACGAAAAATAAATAATTAAATAATTAAATAAAAATGAAATATAATAAATAAATAAATAAGAAATTAAAATTTTTGATATATATATTTAAATATTTGCTTATAATATCAATAAATTTAGATAGAGAACTAGATTTTAATCTTGACCAAACCATGTTCCTGTGTTAAATTTGATCAAAAGTCAAATCTATCTTCTTTTAGAGAAAAAGCTACCACACTTTTGATCCTTTGATTAAGGATGATCTACCTCAAATTCTATTTACACTATTATTATTATTTATATAAAATTTTAAGTAAAAATAAAATTTTAATAATAGAAAAAATTTATAATTATTAATCTCGTAATATCATCAATAACAACAATCTAGTAAAAATCTCACTTACATACGAAGTTCGGAGAGGTTAGTACTGTACAACTTTATTCCTAACTATTAGAGAAGGTGTTCCAAAGGACAAAATTATTAATATCTTAACATAAATATGTAATAATATATAAGTTAAATTCAATTTAATTAATATTTATAACTTATTATTACTTTTATATTTTAAATGACAAATTTAAAAACTTTAAATTAACGAAATAAATTTAATTAATTATAACTTTAAGAAAGTCTGATGATATTATTCTAAATGGTATGTAATTTAAAATTATATCTAAATTGAGAATTTATCTCAATGCCATTTGATAATTTATTTATAAAACAACTTTTTTTAACAAAAATTAATTTAACAATAGAGTAATTAATTGATAAATTATTCAATTAAAACAATTCACACCAAATCAACTACCATAACGACTTTACTGATACGGCGCCGTTTTTTTCCTTATGACTCCTTAATTTAACCTCAAACAAAAACCTGTTTTTGATGATATTATTTTTTTATAAATAAGAGAGAGACGAAAGGAAAAGAGAGAGAGTGTGTGAAGTCTCAGTGATATAAACCCAGTTGCAACGCAGACCGTTTGATTGTTCGACTTTCCGCGTCGTCTCTGATCAGCCGTCCGATCCTTTGATCAACCACCGTCGTCAATGGGAGCCCGCTGCTCCAAATTCTCGCTCTGCTGGTTCCAATCCCACCTCAAGCCCTCCGTCCTCCAGTCCTCCGACCTCGGTAACGTACTAATGCCGGTGTGAGAGTGTCTACTTTTTGTATTTTTCACAAATAGTTTGCCCCATTTTGGTCTTTTCATATGCAGAGAACGAAGGCAAGAATGACCGAGACAGTCCTTGGCCGAGCTTCACAGAGTTCAGTTTGGCCCAACTGAAAGCCGCCACCGACGGTTTCTCCTCCGACAACATAGTATCGGAACACGGTGAGAAAGCTCCTAACGTTGTTTACAGAGGGAAGTTGGATAGCGACCGTTTGATCGCCGTCAAACGCTTCAACAGACTGGCTTGGCCTGATTCCCGCCAATTCTTGGTCCGTTTCTAACGGAAAGTTCGAGTCTTTATGTTCCTCATTCTTGTTTCTGTTCGCTATTGTGACTTGACACGTGAAAAAAACGTTACAGGAGGAAGCTAGATCAGTTGGGAGTTTGAGGAGTGAGCGATTGGCGAATTTGATAGGATGTTGCTGCGAAGGCGAGGAGAGGTTGCTCGTTGCAGAGTTCATGTGTAATGAGACCCTCGCTAAGCATCTGTTCCACTGTAAGATATAGATGGGTTCATGGCTGAATACTGAAAAAATATGGAATTTATTGGTGGGTTTGGTTGGTAATGGTTGGATTGATGCAGGGGAGAGCCAACCGATGAAATGGGCAATGAGATTGAGGGTAGCTCTTTACTTGGCTCAAGCTTTAGAGTACTGTAGCAGTAGAGGGAGGTCGCTTTACCACGATCTCAATGCCTATAGAATCTTATTTGATGAGGTGATCTTTTGGATTGCCTGTGGTTTTGCAGAATTGGGTTTCTTGTTTTGCTCTTAACTTTTGGTTAAAATGTGGTTTTGGGTTTCGATAGGATGGAAATCCGAGGCTATCTTGCTTTGGACTAATGAAGAATAGCAGAGATGGCAAAAGCTATAGTACCAACTTAGCTTTTACACCGCCTGAGTACTTGAGAACTGGTATGAACTGTTTAGATTAGAAAGGGAACAGAAAGATTTCATTTTTATTAGTTTCTATCATAAGGGTATTGGAAATTTCATTGAATGCTTAACCTGAGTAAAGTTTCATTAATGCTTTTTGGTAGGCAGAGTAACGACAGAAAGTGTGGTATATAGCTTTGGAACGTTGTTGTTAGATCTTCTAAGTGGCAAACATATTCCCCCAAGCCATGTAAGATTTATTTGATTCATAGTTTTGGATATTTCAGTTTTTTAAGTACAAATTCCGAAATGTTTATTCTCCTTCTAGGCTCTTGATCTTATTCGAGGCAAGAACTTCCTGATGTTGATGGATTCTGCTCTGGAGGGTCATTTTGCAAAAGATGATGGAACTGAGCTAGTGAGGTTGGCTTCCCGATGTTTGCAGTACGAAGCTCGTGAGAGACCAAATGCAAAGTCACTTGTCACTGCTCTTATGTCGCTTCAGAAAGAAACAGAGGTAAATGCAGTGGCTGAACCAGATGAACGTTCCGATTAGTTTCCTATGCAAGTTTTGATTTCGTGAACATTTGTTCTAAGAAACCAGGCAATGCCAAGTAATTTTAGTCTTTAAAATCCAGATGACTTCCCCGCAAACTCTGGACTAAAATGTTCATTTAGCAGGTTCCATCTCATGTTCTGATGGGCATTCGACATGGAAATATGCTGGTGCCAACTCCACCACCTCCTTTGTCATTGACGCCTTTCGGCGAGGCATGCTTGAGGATGGATCTTACTGCTATACACGAAATCCTTGAGAAGACTGGATATAAGGATGATGAGGGGATTGCCAATGAGGTAAACGCTTTTACTTTCTTATGATTTCTTGAATTTGTTCAACTCTAATAGACTCGTACCTCTTCCTCATAAAGCAGCTCTCCTTCCAAATGTGGACTAGCCAAATGCAGGAGACCTTGAATTCTAAGAAGCATGGAGATGCTGCATTTCGCGCAAAGGACTTTTCAACTGCCATTGATTGTTACAAGCAAGTAAGCCTTTTCTGTTTCCAAACCTCTACTGGCACCTAAGTTTCTAAGCTTTTGCATTTAATCAGTATTATCACAAGCAGCTAAGCAGTTTTCCCTTATTATGCCCTCCTATGTAGTTCATCGACTGTGGGACAATGGTGTCCCCCACCGTGTATGCTAGGCGGTGCATTTCTTATTTAATGAATGACATGCCACAAGAAGCACTTGGAGATGCTATGCAAGCTCAAGTGGTGTCTCCTGAGTGGCATATTGCGTCATACCTTCAAGCAACTTGTCTCTTCGGCCTTGGAATGGAAAATGATGCACAGGAAGCACTCAAAGATGGGACAAACTTGGAAACCAGAAGAAACAAAAACTAAGGGTATAGGTTTCTTGTTCTTTTCTTTCCCTTTCCCTGATTTTCTTTCCCTTTCTAGGTTCTTTGTATTTAAGCATATTTTCTATCCTGTGTTCTCTCTTTGGCTTTACAAGATTCTTCCATAGTAGTTTTGTTTCAACTATTTAAGCTCCTGTCAAATCTCGAGTCTTTTGGATAAATTAGTATTTAGGATACATATCCCTAATGCAGGAGAAACCTGAGTAACAACAGCAATGAACCATCCTTTTCTAGTTACTTTTTTAGTAGAGTAACACATAAAATTCCTTCCGTACTCTTTTTACAAATCATGTTCTTGAAGAACAGTTCCTTCTCTATAATTATTAATTCCATATATTTCAAGCAGTAAATATTTTCTTTTAAGGCCTCAATTACAGCAGTTTACGAGGGCACATTAAAGTGAAAGAGCCATGAAATAACAAATGCAAATATCATGCAAGCTAGCAAGAAATTTAGGAACCGATGGCCACGCCAGAAGCTTCGTGTTTCCGAATTAGGAACCGAAGCCGTAACCGTCTGTGCTGTCGGAGTGTTGCTCATCTCATTTGGTCCGGCAATATTGTGAGCAATAGATTGACAAATCTCACAGGTCCTAGCAGACATTAAGCATACTTGATTAACAGAAGAAGCTGATAAACTGAAGAGATTAAAATGATACGAAAAAACTAACTGGAGATGCATCGCGGACGATCACAATAGTTTTGATAAGAACAAGTGGGAAATGATAAATAACTATTCATACAAAAAAAGCCAGATTATACTGCGAGCAATAATGTAAGTAGCTGGGAAATGGAGCTAACACTAAGCAATCTGGTGACAGAAAATGATGAACCCCAGTCCAGGAACAAGACAAGATAAAGAGGAAATAATAAAATAATCCGATCATTATACTTGATAAATAGAGCTTTGGCATAACCAAGTTGAGATAATCATCATCTTCATTCCATAAGTTACTGCAAACATCAGATGTACAGTCTGAATGATTAACTCACTTCCCGGTCGTAAATGGCAAAGCACATGGCATAACAAACTGTACATATTCAAAAGATGGTCCACAACTCCATTCATTGTCTCTGACAGAATTTGTCCTAGTTACTTGAGGAGTGGAGGAAGGGATGAGCTTCGTGAACGAGGAAAATGATCAAAAATGACTTCGAAAGAAATGATCGAGAAGCCATCAGGCATCTAATGGTCACTTTTCTTTTCACTTTTTCTTTTCTGTTAGAAAGGGACTAGAACCAACCCATGCTTTGTGTGAGGGGAAATTGTGTTGTTTAAGGCTCACTGGCATAACAGATGAAAAGAAGCAAGGTATCTGAACTATTCAGAGACTAAAGCAATAATGCTGTATCACTAATCTTCTTTAAACTCCACTTCCGAAAGGAGAAAAAGAAATCAGATAAAAGGTATCTGAACTATTGAGATGAGAAAAGTACGAAAATTTGGTAAGGATGTGTCGGTGCAGTTAAAGACATATGACAAGGACTACTTTCCCTTTTTAGCTTTACCTTTCTTCATCAACTTGTTTAATAGAGACAAGCAATTTCTAACATTCCAAACATATGATATAATGCAAGTTTGTTCAATCTTCTACTGTTGAGTTCTGTAGAGAACAATTCCTTAACAAAAAAGGAACCTCCCCATCAAAAAATGGATTCAGACAGATTGAAGAACATAACAACCAACTGGTAATCCTGCACTTGATAGTAACAAAAAGAACTTAAAGCACTTAAATTTTCACATGAATAAACAGAAATGAGAGTCAGTAATGGAGAAGCAGGATCATATGAACTTACTTGTTCCCTCTAATCTTGAACCAAGCCTCTGCACACCGTTTATGAGCAGCAGCTAAATCACCCTTACAAGAGCAACCCAGTTCAATAGGAACACCTGATTCATGACTACTACTCTCCAAACACAAATGGCAAATCCTACAATTCTTCTTCTCCACTTTAGCCAAATGTACCTTTATCTCAGTGACTCCGTTCTCCATCTCCACCTCCACCGAGCAGTCAGACACTGAAGATGCTCTCCTAGAGTCATCCAACACAAGACAGTCTAAAACCTCAGCATCAGAGATACAGTCTAAACTATAATCATCGTAAGAACCGCCGGTTGTTGAATAGAACTGCGATCGCGAAGACCCATCTTCTGCATCGGAGAAGCAGCTAACTTCACTTCCGGCGACGGAGCGAGGAGATGTCCCTTGCTCTAAATCAACGTGGGACATTTCAAAAGCTGACATTTTTAATGGCTTCACGAAACCGAAACTTGGGTTGGAGCAGCAAAGGACACAAATTTGAAGCTTTTTAGTGACTTGGAAGAACTGAGCATATAACGAAGGGATTTAAAGAAATGGGTATTGGATTAGGTGACCCTGCAACTCCATTAAACCAAAATCAAGAGCTCAACAGAGTAAAGTGCAAAAAGAGAAGGACCATAGGAGACTCAGAGTCAGACAGCCATCGGTCATGCTTTTCAAACTTTGGACTGAGACACATTACAGACTTGAGAAAGAGACGTCATTGATTAGTGTAAGAAAACAGACTTTGGAAATTGTTGGGATACTTCTCTGTTCTTTCTTCGTATTCAGATTCTGTACCTTTCGATGTGTATGGATCATCTCTGATGAGCCTGCAAATTTCCTACGAGTCATATATATAGATATAATAGGGATAATTAATTAATCATTATTTTTAATTTTTATTTAAATATCTAATCTTTTTATAATTTTAATTAAATACTCAAAACATTATAAAATTAGATCATTTATTTTAAAATTATAAGATTTTAAATATTATTCTTTATATTTTCGTTAATCACAACAAAAAAGTATTAGTAAAAAATTGAACTTAATTATTATATTTAAAAATTTCAACATTTATTTAGAAATTTAAGGTATTAAATGCTAAAATATTAGTTTATATAACTCTTTTAAATATTAATTTTTATGTTTTATTAATAATGTTCATAAAATATTAATAAAAATAAAATTTTAAATTGAGTTGTCAGATTTTAAAAATTTAGAATTTTAATTAAAAACTCTAAAAATTATTACTAAAATAAAAATTAAAATAACATAACACTTTTTAATTCATTTATCATTATATAATATTACTTTGTTTTTACGAATAATCTTCGAATAATCAGTAAAAGTTGTTCCTTTTCGGTCACAAATTTAAATTACAGAAATAAACTCTTTATAAAAAACAAATTGCATTTATCATTAATCTTCATAAAGTGGTGGGAAGCTTTATACATCGGATATGTTCGAGTTATCTTTAATTTTTAATAATTTTAAATGTATCTCATAAGTTTCTTGTGATAAAAATGGGGAGGAGAGGTGATTGCGGGCGGCGGATGAAATCAGAGACTCTTTGTCTTATGCGTGAATAACACCCCAAAGCGTATGTGTCGAGCTTGAGAATGTTACTACATCATCATACCAATAAAGAAACATAAAAAAAAAAAAGGAACACATCCACCAAAGAAAGTGGAAAACAAGAGACAAGACAGGCAACAAAATGCAAAACAAGAGGATACATAGAAGAGAATAGGAATTCCAATCAAAATTTGCAAGGGATGGTAACTCAACCACCTAACCCAAATTCCTAATTTGTCGTTTGATTCTAATTCGAAACTTGATTGGAATTAGTCTGAGTCTGTCTCGACTATTTAAAACGGATTTTTCAAAATGATATCGTTTTATTTTTAAGTTAACCTTACTTTGGTACGTTTCTTGGCTCAAGCTCGATTTAAAGTTTTGATCAAATTGGACTTAATATTTTGACTTGTGAGAAGGTGAGACTAAGTCGAACCCAACTTTCATTCCTAGGTATTACACATGATATCAATATATAGGGTTACTAGTTTGGATTATAATTTTTTTGGTTGAGTTGAAGTATGAAAGGTCTAATTGATTGTGATAACTCTCAAATAATACCATTTTAGTCAATGACACTAAAACAATATTGTTTTGAAAATGACTTAAATATTTTGAATTCAACTAAACTTCGAATCAAACTTAGGTCATCTCCAACCAAGGCATCAAAAGTACACACTAAAATGGTGCAATGAATAATAATACACCAAATTTGGTGTGTTACTGCTCATTACACCAAAAGTTTAAAAGAACAACTTTATTCATTTACATTTTTACATTTTTGTTTTATGTTCAAGTAATTAAATTTAACATATTTATTACTTTACCTAAAATATATCATTACAAAGATCTCATTGAAACATTTAAAACGAGACTAATATTGAATATAATATTAAATTTATTTTTAATATTTATTTATAACTCTTATTT
>JANZLF010000004.1:35824870-35844477 GCA_026546835.1 Erythroxylum foetidum
TACAACGTTTTGGGATGAATGAAAATTCAAAACCGGTTAGTACACCTCTTGCTCCTCATTTCAAACTTAGTGCTTCTCTGTCTCCTAAAACAGATGAGGAGAGTCATTACATGACTAAAATTTCATATGCAAGTGCTGTTGGTAGTTTGATGTATGCTATGGTGTGTACTGGGCCTGATATTTCACAAGCTGTTAGTATTGTTAGTAGATATATGCATAACCCAGGAAAATGGCATTGACAAGCTATGAAATAGATTCTATGGTATATTCTGGGTACTGTAGATGTTGGTTTATTATTTCAACAAGATGAAATTACTAGTCAATGTGTTGTTGGATTTGTAGATTCTGATTATGCAGGTGATTTAGTCAAGCGTAGGTCTACTACAAGTTTTATATTCACTCTTACTGGAAGGCCAGTGAGTTGGAGATCAACTTTGCAATCTACAGTTGCTTTATCAACTACTAAGGCAGAATACATGACAGTAACAGAAGCTATTAAAGAAGCCATTTGGCTTTAAGGGTTGCTTGATGACTTAGGGGTCTGCCAGGACCATGTGGATGTTCATTGCGATAGTCAGAGCGCTATTTATTTTGCAAAGAATCAAGTTCATTATGCACGGACAAAACAAATTGATGTGAGATTCCATTTTGTTCGTGAGATTATTGATAAGGGAGATATTCTTCTTCAGAAGATTGAGATCACCAATAATCCTGCTGATATGTTGACAAAACCAGTTTTGTTACTCAAGTTTAAACATTGTTTATACTTGATTGGCATTTGTAAAATTTGTTGATTGCCCCGTAGAGGATTGAGAGACGACAATTGAGAATTTCACTTCGAGGATTTGAGTCAAGGTGGAGATTGTTGAATATTGTCTCAAAAAAAATAAAAAATTGAAGCTTACTTTCGGTGATTATTAATTCAACAATGGTGGCTTGATTGGAGGTTGGTGCAATTAATTTTGACATTCATCCATGGCATTCTCTATAAAAGAGAAGCAAACGGAGGAGAAGAGAGAACAAAGAGAGCTTAAGGTTTCTGGTGTGAGAAGAGAAAGAGTTGTTTAGTGTGAGAGAAAAATCTCCAGAAGAAAAGAGAGAGAAGAATAGTGAGAGGGAGAAAAAAATCTATATATATATATATATATATATCTGTGTGTGTATTTCTCTTTTCTAGTAATAGTGTGTAAACTTGAGTTATTTTGAGTCTTTTGAAAAATTGAGTGACAAACATCATTGTATGCTCTCATTGATTATAGTGAAATATTTAGTCGTCTCTAAACTGGACGTAGGCATTGCCGAACTAGTATAAAAATCTTACTATTCTTATTATTATTTTATTTTCATTCCTAATTTATTAACGTTTTCGCTCAACAACTAGATTCACTTATAGCTTTCTCAATTCAAAGTTGAACCGACCTGAAAATCTCAAGCAGTACGTAATTCCAGACATGATTGAAATGGTTCAAAGCACCAACGGTGAGGCAAAAAAACAAGAAACCAGTGTATCAGCGAAGAATGGCAAACCTGATATCCTGCAAATTCAGATAATACTTATTGAGCAAGAAACAAGAGTTTGAAGGGTATCAAACCTGTCCTTTGGAGCCAAACTCGACACACCTTATTTGAATCGAATTCATTATTTAATCTATAGTCATTGGTTTATCAAATAAATTATCCGAAACATATATTTATGATTATTACAGGCATCATTCTACCAATATAAAAAATGAAATGACAAAGCTAGCTTAGCAGGCTTGTCTGACACTTGAACAAACACAACTCGCCTCACAAGAACAATGAGAAAAGCCAAGCTGTTCTCCAACTGAACAGCTTTCTTAACATGAGGCCTTAGCCCTCTCTTCATGGGCTTAACAGACCCATTTATATAGAGAGCTAGTTAGCAATTAGGGTTTTGAAGTCGAAAGCTTTATAGGTACTCTTCGGATCGCTTTTTGTTTTTCCAACTTCGAGAATTTACGGCAAGATTCATGCTTTGATTCAAAGATCTTTCCTTTCTTGAAAAATTTGTGTTAGTGGGCATCAGTGATGAGAGAACTAAATTGTTATCCTTGCACTATGATTCTGCTATGAAGAAGAACTATGGGGAAAGTTCCATCTGAGATGCTCCTATTTTCAAACTTTTTTTTTCAACCAAAACCTGGTTTTGGGTTCAATGGATCGATGATGTTGTTCATATTCTGCGTTATCTATCTGCAACTCTTTGAATTGGAGATAACTTCAATACCCTGAGATCCAGTTCTTTGTTTATAGCGTAAAAATCATGTCTTTCAGATTCTCTTGCTTCTTTCTCTGTTTCCCCTTCTTTTAGGGATTTCATGTTCTAGTTTTCTTCTACCATTTTTTTGTGGGTTACGAATTGCTTCGCCATGGCTAACTGGATCGATGATGTTAATTGAGAAACTGCGTTATCTCTCTGAAATTCCTAATTGGAGCTGAAGATAGACACTGATTCTGAGGTCCAACCAGCTTCTGTCATCTTGGATTCATGCTCTCTTAGAAGTATTGCCAAAAGTCCTGTCTCTTTTATTTCTCAATATCGACCCTTATCTCATTGGTTAAGAAAATTAATTGTTTCGAACAGGAAAGGACACTGCTTTCACGACAGAAAAACTTGATATTTTAAGTTAATAATCTGTTTTCTCACCGTTTCTGTTAGAACATTAGGTTTAATGACATGGCTCTGCCCCTGAACTATGATGATGGGTTCATAAGATTAATTTTGTCAATGCCATGGATCCTGATTTGGTTAGACAGTTTGCAAACTAGATGCTAACCGTTCAAGGACCGCACTTCCTAAATTAATAACCTAAACAACTGTTTTTCTTTAGGAGATTTGTCTGAAATTGAAATGTGGAAAGTTATACTGTGGCTGAGACAGGCATTTCATTTTCATTTTCATTTTGCAGCTTCCTTGGAGGAGGAGATAGAAAAAGTGCTAAGAGCTGTACAGGACACTCTGCAGATGTTTACAAGAGCCACATGTCAACTTTGACTAGAAACACGTCCTTGTGGATGAGAAGTGTCCACATAAATGCTTGCCCATGAACCGCAGAAACTAAACTATACTTGAAGACAAACTACAAGACAAGCGGTCCGTATTGTTCACTAGAAAGTCTTAAGCTTGCACAGTACTCATCCAGAGAGGAAATTTCCAGGCTTTCTCATTGTATCTGATTCATTCCTGTATCCATTATATATAGAAGTATGATCCATGCATAAGGCAAAATTTAGAAAACTACACTATTTGAGTTCTTCACTTCTGGCAAGCTCGACACCTCAAACTTGCTAGCTTCAAAATGGGAATGGTATTTGGGAAGATCGGTGTAGAAACTCCCAAGTATGAAGTCATCAAATCCACAAATGAGTATGAAATCCGCAAATACCCGCCATCTGTCCTAGCAGAGGTCACGTATGATCCATCTGAAATGAAAGGTGACAAAGATGGTGGATTCATGGTGTTGGCCAATTATATAGGAGCCTTAGGCAATCCACAGAACACGAAGCCTGAGAAGATAGCCATGACAGCCCCGGTTATAACCAAGAGTACTGGTGGTGAAAAGATTGCCATGACAGCTCCTGTTGTGACCAAGGAGAATGGTGGAGAGGGGAAAAGCAGGGTGACCATGCAGTTCTTGTTGCCGGCGAAGTATGCAAAGGCCGAGGACGCCCCGAAGCCATTGGATGATAGGGTGTTGATCAAGGAAGTGGGTGAGAGAAAATATGGGGTAGTGAAGTTTAGTGGTGTGACAACAGACCGGGTGGTGGAGGACAAAGTGGAGAAGCTTAAGATGAGCTTGGAGAGAGATGGTCATAAGGTGATTGGTCAGTGTCTATTGGCAAGATATAACCCACCTTGGACTCTGCCTCCTTTCAGGACTAATGAGGTTATGATTCCTATAGAGTGATTGACTAAGAATGTACTTGTGTATACTCTAGTGAAGCTGAGATCATACAGCATAAGTTTGTTTCCTTCTTCCAGTAATAACTAGATGGATTTTGCTACTTCACAATGTTCTAGTGTTGCCTTTGGATTATAATATCAGATAGATTTTGCAGTGTTTCAGCATTCTATCTTGTTATGGTCCTGGTTCAGAAGACAGAGAATAGTTAACTATCTAAAGATAATCAGTCATAAGAGCAGATATATAATCAAGCAAATTCATTTAGTGACATAAAAGTTGCTGCAAAACTGATACAAAAGAACCTGAGACGTATTCCTTAAGAACTCATCCAGCAAACAACTTCACTATGATTACAATAATATTCAGGATAATAAGAGGTAGTCTCATAAACTGAAAAGCATGTATGAGCCCAATGACCTGCCCTTTGAGTGAATTTCTTCTGCCTCCTTGAATTTCCGCCAGAGTCCATCCCCTTCGAGCAAGGAATCGATCTTCGTTCAGTATTGCCAGGGCATTTGCAAAAAGCAGAAGACCCTCCAGTAAAGTCCAGAAACCCATTTCTGCAAGGTATATGATGTTCATCCTTTCAAATAGAAATTCAATGCGCAGTCTTAGCATGCAATGTGCATTTCTGTGTAATCTCTTTTTCAATTATTCAACCATTTTATTTTACTAAGTTCCGTGTTAAGATTAGTCAGCTGTCTCTATCCCTTCCACGAGCAGGGTTTCGAACCTCGGATGCAACTAAAAAGCTACGGAGTTCTAATTCAGGACAATCACACACTAATGGCAATGAACGGCAAGAAAAAGTCTTCAATTTGAATTATCAAATTTGGGTGGATATGCACTAAAAACCGACTACTATTCTGCTGATGCTCCCTCTTCACGTAACAGATTAAGGTGTTGATTGTAACACTAAAACTAGCTGACAGAACCCTATACAAAATTTCACCAAGCTTGCCAAAATTGATCATGAACAACTAACAGAGCTGATGCACTAGTGATTACGCAATAAGTGAGCTAAATATGAAATTCTGCTACTCCCTGACTACCAATATCCGTGCAATATCATTCTAACACTACCTGCAACTGATTCAGCTCAGAGTCAAGCATTACAAAACAAATATTCTGCAGAGCTCATGATCACGAGCACTAACAACATTATGTGCAGGATGCTCATAATTGGACCAAAGTAAAAGGAGCCCGTAACTAGAGTTCATAATTCAACCTAGATAATCTGGATAGGCATCACAAGAATTCTAGTTCTAAGGCCAAATCCGTGACAGTCGAATCTATTACTTTACTCCGATTGATGACCCCCAACAAACCCAGTAAACACTCGCAACAAAGAGAATCCATATAGAAAGTTCATAACTTGATCTTGATGGATACTAAAAACTGGATAATTTATAAGAGAAGATCCCAATCACAAGTGAAACAATCCTCATTTTACTAGACGAAAAAACAAAGCTTGTTCTTGGCTTTAAACTCCATGCAATCACCACAAAAGAACATGTGAATCCTTACCAGGGAAAAGAAACAATCGAGTTAAAGAGTAAACAAACTCGACTTACCCGTGAAAGATAAACGCCAAGACTCTTCTGTAGTCTCCTGTTCCAATGGTATGTTATCTATCAGAGAGATGGAAACAGAAACTCGAGAAAACCCCTTCTTGAACGGAAACGATCCAAAACGACAAGATCTTCGAGCACTTCAACGTAAACCTGTCTCATTGGACCACGTCATCACCACGTAGGCGGTAAATCCGATCCGAAAGCCAAACAGCATGACCCGATATAGTGTCTCCCAAGACAAAAATGGATAAACCCAACAATGTACTGAAAGCCATGGCTACTTCTGTTCTGCTTCCACAAATTCGCTACTTTTATGGCGATATCTCCTTAAACCCTACAAATACAACGACCCAGTCTCGGAAATTCCGTCTTAACGCACATTTTCGATTAAACCCTTCTAATGCTTGCGTCGATGGCAGCTCTGTTACCGGAGACGCCATTGAATCCCCAAAACCCTCACGCCGTGGCCGGAAAAAGAAACCCACTTCACCTTCTTCACCGGCAACGGAAACTCCGACCACAACAAAGAAACAAACAAGACGAACCAAGAAAAGTAGTGTGGAAGCAGAAAAAGGCACAATTGATGGAAGTTGGAATCCCGATGATGTTGAAGATTACGACGACGGCGTAGACATCCCGTACGATGACCCGCCACTGATATGCTGCTTCGGAGCCGTACAAAGGGAATTTTTGCCTACGGTGAGGGTGCACTGGAACCAGATGCACCCGGACATCTACTCTGAGTGGAAGATGCTGCAGTGGGACCCGCCGGAGTTCGCGAGGGCTCCTGGTGGGCCGCCGTCAAACGTGGCAATATCGCACGTGAGGCTTGGGGGTAGAGCTGCTTTCATGGGGAAGGTTGGTGAGGATGCGTTTGGAGCAGAGTTGGTGTTGATGATGAACAAAGAAAGAGTGCAGACTCGGGCTGTTACGTTTGATGGGAAAGTGAGAACTGCGTGTACTCTTATGAAGGTGAAATTTGAGGATGGGAAGATGAGAATGGAGATGGTTAAGGAGGCTGCCGAAGACTCTCTTCTTGCCTCTGAATTGAATCTTGCTGTGCTTAAAGAGGTGAGTGAGACTTAATATGAATGATACGGTTTCTCTAACTCCAATTGGTTAGTTTCCACGATTGAAAGCTTTGATCTTTTGGTCTTAAGAGCATTAATTATGGGATGTTAAAATTGTTGTGATGTACAATTGCTTCAATTCACTTGTAGTGAAATTTTATTGATATTGAATAAAAATTATGCTGTTGTATCTTCTGTGCAGGCAAGGATTTTCCATTTCAATTCGGAAGTTCTGATGTCTCCTTCCATGGAGTCAACTCTTTTCAGAGCAATCAAATGGTCTAAAAAATTTGGAGGGCTTGTATTTTTCGATTTGAATTTGCCACTTCCTTTGTGGAATACGCGTGATGAAACAAGGGAATTTATCAAGAAAGCTTGGAATGAAGCTGACATTGTTGAGGTTTCGAGACAAGAATTGGAATTTCTTTTGGATGAGGATTATTACGAGAGGGAAAGAAATTACAGGCCTCAATACTATGCAGAAAGTTATGAGCAGATGAAGAAGCGGAGAAGTTACTATCATTATACACGTGAGGAAATTGCAACATTGTGGCATAACAAACTGAAGTTCTTGTTTGTGACTGATGGAACACTTAGGATTCATTACTACACTGCATCATTTGATGGTTCAGTAGTTGGCACAGAAGATGTGCTTATAACCCCATTTACCTGCGATAGGACAGGATCTGGTGATGCCGTTGTAGCTGCTATAATGAGAAAGCTTACCACTTGTCCTGAGATGTTTGAAGATCAAGATGTCTTGGAGAGGCAGCTTCGATTTGCCGTTGCAGCAGGAATTATATCACAATGGACAATCGGTGGTGTAAGAGGCTTTCCAACCGAAAGTGCCACACAAAACCTTAAAGAACAGGTTTATGTACCTTCAATGTGGTAGAATGTATTCAAAATTGAAGCATCAAAACATGATTTGCCTGATCAGTTTATTGGCAGAGGATGTGAGGATTTCCTCTAAGGTGAACAAATGAGAACCCAGTCCCAGGAGACAATGCGTTAGATCACATCTGAATTATAGGGCAAGAATGCAGTGTACATGATTCTTCCTGCGAGCAAAAAAAGAGTTCTTATGAGCATTTTCCCTCTCAGCAAATTTTCCATGGTTACTTTTAAAAGCTTTGCGAATTGCTTTCATCTGACCATTAAAACATCCTAGGGAACGGAAACATTTAGATGTATCCATGCGACCAGGCTGTTGCATGAGTTCACTACAGTATTTTCAATTTGTGGCTAGGAAGATATTTATCACATCATGAAAAGTACCAGTGCCAAGCAACGGTAAGGTATTTTATGTTTGATGTTTTCACTGCAGATTCCAGTTATTGCTTCCATCTAAGCTAGGGTAATTACACAAATGTTGATCGTAAAACCAATATGATTAGCTATGTGATTGGTATTGCTTGATTGAGCAGGTATCTAACTGGTTCAAATAATTAGATGCGTCTGTTAACTGCATCCGTTGAAGAATCATGTTATAGCTTTGCTTATGATGCCTATTTTTATCACAGCCGATCCAGAAAGCACTTATAACTATGCAATAAAAACAAAGACAGGCTTCCTGTCATGTGTCTGGCACCACATGACTACCTTCCTATCAGTTGACACTCTTTTTTCCCTTATTTGCTAAAGTCATGATATGTTTTCAACAACCATAGTTTTGCCTAAAATGTACGTAAATGCATGTGATTTGTTATTCTTGCTGATTTGGAGTTGTGGGTTAGTTAATTTTCTAGGTACTTTGTCCATCTTATTCAGGCAACCATGCTTTGAATTCTCTGAAAGATGAAGAGCTTTACAACCATTTTTGTAGCATCTGAATCTTGGCTGAGTTCATCAACAATATGCTACCACAAGTTCCAGACGTAATGCCATGCTCGGTTTCTATATGGTTCAGAAAAAGTACAAAATGGGGATAGAATCCATCTGGCTTTGAATATGTTAAAAAAGTAAAATTACAATGAACACTTTCTTCTGCTTTCTTAAATAATGTATAAATCAAACACCTGAACCCCCATCATGGACTAAATGTATATCTATGTTCCTGTGTATCTATGCTGATCAATCTATGGATTTGAGCTTTCCTCTTACTCCCCTAAGGAGCTGGTTAGATCGTCAAACATCACTGAAACTTGTGTGTATGCCCCTGTTCCTCCAGTGCACCTCAAAACTTCTCGTGTGCCAGCCACTCGAAGCAAAATGCACGCCAGCCATCATCAAGGCGATGTGCATTAATAATATAAAGAGCAATGTAGTTGAAGAACCTGACTCTTATTTTCCAGTTGAGGTTCCAACATTTGGATTAACTCTCTGTACAATTTTATGGCTACTAATTTGCTCCTGTGACTTCTTGCATATGCAGCCGGGAAGAGGGTTTGCAAAAAAGTTCTCCTCTAACCTCGGTGATTCTCCTGTCTGCCTCAAATATGGTGCTCCAAGCCTGTTGGCGTGTATCCTCTTAACTTTTGAAGAGAATTTTTCCCAAGATATTGTTCCATTATCCAACTTATCAATGAGGGCAATAAAGCTTTTCCTGAAACGGAGATCAGATTACTTGCTCGTTCCAACATCAAGCGAAGATAAAGATTCAAAGTGGCATAAACATTTGACTTACTTGTCGGGACTGATGGTTGTTTGAAATCCTTCAAACCTCCTATGACCCTGCACAGCTTTGGCCATATTTCCATCGTATGTATAAACAAAAACATCACTTTGGACTGCAACAATATAATCCAAGGCTGCAAGGCGATTCTGGTATGGCTTAAAGGATTCCAACTCTTCTGGAGTTGCTAGAGTAGAATGTGTAAAGACATTAGGGAACTCTTCTCGAAACGCTTCCATGCTCCGACCACCGTAGATCTCTCCTGCAACTATGTAGATAGTTGTGGAGGATGAATAGCCCATGGCTTTGAGGAACAGAGCAGCTTCTCTCGGAGACATGGGACAACCACCTTGAAGCCTCTTCTCTATACCATCTATCTCTTTCTCCTTCCAATGTTGGACTTTATACCTCATAATCTTAAGCTCCTCAGCTTCCTCTGCAGTGAGGTTGTGGTTGCAACCCGTGAATGCCAACATGTCTTTCTCATATCTGGCGTTCACCATTAGCTCATGTCAGAGAACTGTGCTGAATTTCACACTTGGAGAAACATCAATCATTGTGAGAGATCAAATGATGTTACCTTAAATGCAGAGCAATGTAAGGTTCACTGTCATTACGTAGTCGATCAACCAGTAGCTTCCCAAAGTCCTCAATCTCTTTTGAGTATCTTAGAGCCTCGTAATTAGCACGACACCTTAGCTTCTGAATAGAACTTGCGAGGCCATTATTAGCCAGTCGTGAATCCGTGTGTGTAAACTTTATAACTTTGTGTTTCTTCAACAAATTTCCCATCTCTACTCTGTAGTAACTAGCCTGAAAAATGGAGCATCAAGGCCTTAAGAGTCAAAGAACACATAGGTTGAAGATGAACAAAGTGAAAAAATGAAACTATCTGCAGACCTTGGACCAAGAAATGGGAGCTTTTACGAGAGCCTTCTTTGCTGCAAATTTAGGAGGCAAGTATTCAACAATGTGAACATCTTCTTTCAACACTTCAATAAAGTGTTTCCAGTCAAAGATGTCTTTGAAAGTGCTGTGAAAAGGGTACAAAAGTAAGAATTTAAAAGAGAGAACAAGCCTATAATGATGGAAGATTACTGAATAAAATTACCTTGGATCTGTCCAGAATGATTGATGATCAAGAAAAGGAAGAACAAGTGTTGCATTCATCAACTTTGCAATTGCAACCATATCACATATCTGCAGATCAGAACATACATGTCATTAAAGCTTCAGGTTATGAGGTTACAGGGAAAACATGGCTATAACAGTAAAACTTACTCCTGTTCTCATTTGATTCAATCCGCCATTGGCATGAACCACTAGGTAGCCATTTGTTGCTCTGACTTCTGAAAAAAAAAAGTTAAATATCAGACAAGAACATCAGAAGCAGTAACTGATTTAGTCCCGAGGAAAGAACATACGTGATCTTTTGGTTGGTCGAGCTATGCACTGGTAATAGTTACCACTCTTTGGCTTCATCCAAATCTCTTGAGTCTGCAAATATTGAAAAGTCAGTGCAGATTCAATCACTCCAAAGAACCGAGTTAAGAATGCTACATGTGACCGTTGAAAACTTGAAAGGCAAAACCATCAACTTATGTGGAAAAATCATTATTTTAACATTACAGAAAAGTCGATGATGGACATCGGCCAGAGCCACCATTAGCCGCTGAAAATTCAATTCCAGCCCACTAAGAATTTGCAGTCAAAAGGAATCCCAGATCATATAAAACCGTTTACATGCGGTAACTAGATGATTGATAAGGTAATTTGTGCAACAAGGATCGTGAAAACTCAATGTAAGAGAAGGATAATAAATCAAAGAACCGATTTTTCTTTTCCCGGGAACCAAACGGAAAACGGTGGAGGATTTCGAAACTCACGGATAACTTCTCTAAGCGACGTTTAGGCATGGCGGCTCTCTCAGCGACGACGCGTTGAGCCATGGCCCATTCTTCTTTGAACGTTCGAATAACTATAAGGCTGTTCTCTCTCGTCCTCTCCACGTGATGACTCAGAAACGACACCTTAACGAACACCGATACGACCACCATTAACATTAAAACACCCAACAACTTACGGCCCATGTTTTTGCCGGATCTCAAACTCTGACCCCACGATGCCATCCCATGACAAGCGTCCTCGAGACCAAGCAACCACGTCTCTGGTAAAAAGAAGAACACTTTCCTCCTTAGAAGAAGGTACCTTATAACAGGGTGGTGGTGATGACTGCAATGGTTATGAAAGAAATGGCTATGGTGGTGATGATGGTGGTAGGCTCCAGATGTCAAACCGTTAACGTTGCTCTCCTCGTCGGTTGCGTCGGTTTTGTCGGCGGTGTCAACGCGTCGTCGGGTGGTGGTCGGACACGGGGCGGTAGTGGCGGAGCCACCAGGCGACATGGCCATTCAATCGCCAACAGGACAAGAAGTAAAAAGAAAACAGAGCAACAAACAGAGAAAATGGAAAAGATGAGAACTTTGTCTCGAAATCAATGGAATTAGAAGGTGAGATGAAAAGGGTTGATCGACGAGTCCGTGTGGTGGTCGGAGAGCGTCCGAAATGGAAGGGAAGCATATGCGAGAATTGCTACCTCTTGTTACATTGGAGAACTTTGTGCTAGATTTATAATGGTGGCTTTTGTGCTCTTCATCATGTCATGAGTTTTGTTTTTATTGAGTTTAGTTTGGTTTTTGGGACATGTTGGAGTTTTAATCATTGGAAGGACTCAATAGTTAAGGTATTGTAAAGACTTATTCATATTTATGTAAGATTATGATATTATCAAATTTTAGATTGCATTTATCTCTAATTTTTTTTAAAATTAAATCTCTTAAATTTGAAAGTTATTTGCCTTTATATGTTTAATCTTGTATGATCAAGTGCAATTTTATAAGAGGTGATTGAAAATCTTCATTATAAATTTCTAACTAACAAATCCATAAAAAGTAAGCAACTTTTAACTTGGAAATTAAATAATTAAAAAATATAATCAAGTGACTTTTGAATTGATAAAAATATAAATTAAAAAGTTTCAAATTAAGTAAATCATCCATCTAAATTAAAAAATAATAATAAAGAGAGGTAAATGGGAATTTGATAAATTTAAAAATAAATGAAGCTTTAGGATCATTTTTAACATATAAATAAATAAATTGATTGGTTCAAATATTTTAACAAATGTTTTGTTAAATTCTAAAATTGTAATAAATAATTGATTTATCTATCAAAAATCCAAGATGAATATAAATTACAATATATACCGATAATTATTTTGTATATATCCGATCATTATCAATCATACGAGATTTGTTATTCTTTTAAAAAGGAAGAAAATAGCATGCACTTGACTATGTATCTTTACAAAATATTGTAGATGTATTAGTTAATAGAATTTATATTACACTACATTGAAAACAGATAATTGTAGTTTTAATTAATATAGTCCTAATCTCACAAATTTTATTATACCAAATTCCCAATTGTCCTGAGATAATAAATTTAAAATTGTCTAATTTCTTAAAAAATTAATCTAATACTGAACATTTTAAAATAAATATTATTTTTGTTGATAAAGTTAATAAATGGATATTCATATATTATTTAATGGAAACTCAAAGTAACATTTTAATCTGATTTATATAAATTTTAAAAAATTAATCATTAAATTAAAATCTTAAAAAATTGTGCACTTTTGACTATGTGCATTTTTAATCACAAAATTAAAATTTTAATCCTTCCTTACTCTTGTTCACAAAAAACTATTATCAATTAGTAAAGTAATTTATGACCAACCACATGAAAATGACCTCATCAATTAAATAAAATTATTATCATATCTTATACAATATGAGTCTCTCTATTAATTAAGAATAATGTTGCGTACTATTAAACTTCCTCAGACCTTGCATTCATTAAAGTTTTCAACTCTTAATATTATACAAGTTAAAAGGATCTTATTTGATTTGCCATTAATCGTATCATATGATAAGAAAATTTTATAATTATTTTCCAATTTGGAAAATATTTTATAGTTATTATTTTCCAATCACTAAAATATAGATAAGTATAGATCATGACCTCTATTATTTTTTATAACATATGGATGAACAATTTATATTTTAATTTGAAATTTTTATTTTATAATTACGATATGACTCGTTAAAATATAGATAAATATAAATCACGATCTTTATTATTATTTTTAAAAATAAGTATATCAATGAAGAAATTTGTTTATTATTCATAAAAATTATTTGATCAACAATTAAATATTTAAAATGTTTCTTCATCCATATACTTATTTGTTATTTTTAAATATTCATTATTTAGTTAGTTTATAAAAATAAAAAGGAATTGAAATTTGAAAATTACCTTTTTTTCATTAACGATGATGTGAAAATAAATAAATATGAGAAAACGACAAATTGATTATTGATTATTTATTATTATTATTTCCATTTCAATGAACCACACACATACGGAATGTTACACGCTTCAGATGTATATACACACAACTAACAACACGTAACTAAACACGCGGCGGTTTCCGTTGACAGAGTAGATCTTTGACTTTACCAGATGTCTAGCCGTTGGATCTCATCATTGTATGAGACACGATTGATTCGGGCAATCATTGGGTTGTAGCGGTGCAGCATAGTACCGTAGGATGTGAAGTACCTAACTAAAACCTCCCGTTGAATAGTCTTAAGTTAAGAGTGCGGTTCCAATCACATAAGTAATGGAAACCAAAAACATAAGATTCTGCGCGTCACACAAGAGAATCATAAGAAATAATTTAGAAATAAAAGGGCACGTTCAATTTATTTTTTTAATCTTGGGTTAGGTAAAATGAATATAAAATTAAAAGAATGACAATTTTTTGTCTTTTTCAACTATTAATTGTAATTTTGATTTTCGATCAGTTAATTTACGTAATTTGATTCAAATAAGGGTAGTAAAATAACTCAATAAATGATCTAGATTAATGAATCAAAGTTTGGGTAGAAAATAAATCCCTTTCAATTTATACTTGGTCTATATTGACTTTGTGATGGGAAAGCCTGATATAAAATCTATATAAAAGTTAAGGTCTCCTACAGTTATTCAGATCAATCGTAAGCATATAGTTTTTTGATCCGTTAAGAGAGCTTGCGATTGAAGAAACTATAAAAAGGCCTAAACCGAGTGCGGTGAACAACTTCCTCAACTGTCCCAGGAAGATCAGAGCTATTTTCGACATCAAAAATTGCTCCAGAATTAGGAATGGAACCGAAATAAGGTATTTTACATTTTTTTTCGTTTTTGTCATTTCATGTATGATCTTGGGTACGTAATAAAGTCTGTACTATATGTTACATAAAATTCATTTTTAAATTGTACAGAAATTAATCTTTTAAAATTTTTTGTATTAAATTTAAAATTTGTATTTTAATAACTAATTTTTTAAAACTTTGATAAATCAGGTCAAAATATTATTATTTTTAAAACTTTAATACTAAATTAAAAAATATAAAAAAGAAAGATATTTTTAAAATATTTTAAATAAATTTAATTATTCATACTTATGAGCATTATGAAATTTAGTCACAAATGTTTTTTATTCCTTATTTAATGAAATTTTGTACTTTTGACCTTTAAAAAGCATAAAAATAAATTTCTTCATCATATTTTTTCAAATTAAATTTATGTCGAAATTCAAATTATTAAACAACGATAACAACTCAGTAAAAGTTTCGTTGATACACGGAATTTAGAAAAGTTTAGTAATATGCGGCCTTACTTTTAATTAATAAAGATCTCTTCTAAAGAAAATGCCATTTCATGTCTCTTTTGAAGTCTTATAAAAGTTGATATCTTTATATATAAAAACCGGATTTGTGATATACCCATTGCTTAGTGTAATCCATAGAGAAAACTTCAAACGTGGGAATAACGTCGGTCGATTTCAAGAGAACAAAACTTGGAAATAATGAAATAAAGAGTGACATTACCAAAATGGGTCGTAGTTAGTTGGTGTATTTCGATCACAAGAGGAAGATAAAACGTCCATTATTTAGCTGAAATTGATTTTTCACAAGATGAGTAAGCGATGATGCGTGTTATACTGTCATAAAAGGTTTTATTTAATAAATAATAATAATGTAACAATTAACATTTAAAAAATAGGACAGAAAATTACAAGAAATTTTAAGAATGTAAATGACTCGCGTCATTTTATTTAATAATAATAATAATAATAATAATGTAACAATTAACACTTTAAAAATCAGACAGAATATTACAGGAAATTTTAGTAATGTCAATGACTCAGGCTCGGCCCTAATCGACTATGTGTTAGGTAGCTCGTGACTCGACGGGTTAGGATAAATCTGCTTGTGACCCAACTCGACTACCAATTGACCGACCATGGTTCAGCATTCCTAAAGGATCACGAGCAAGCAGGGCCAACCTTGCTCATTTTGTTATTACTGTTTTTAAAATGACATCGTTTTTTATAAAAGAGAATCGTTTTTAAAGTAACGGTCGGGTTAGGTATCGAGCTGACCCAGTCGATGCTCGACCCAACTGGATCCTAATTTGGGTCAAAATTGAGTCGGATGAGGCCAAAATTAACATCTCTAAGAGACTTAAGATTTAAAATAATTAGTTGGTATTAAATTGTCATAAAATTGATTAAGAAGGATTTTTTTTCGTAATGTTAAAAATAATAAAATTAAAAAATTTGAAAAATAATTAAGAAATATAAACTAACCAAACCAAAAAATAAATTAACAATCGAACCAAAAATTGGTCGGTTTAAGGCTTATAGTCTAAACCGAACCGGTTTAAGAACAGCCTTATCTTGCAGTTTATAATAAGAAGATACTTTGTTTTAAACAATACAAGTTTCAATGTCCTCAGCAAATCCATTTTCCGACAAGAACCAACTACCGAACATTCTCAATTAATATAAACTCTTCCCATCGCACCAACAACTAGCTTCTTCTAAGGTTGTTGGAATTGATAAAAGAATTCGATTAATAATATATAATATTTCCCTTTATAATGACTACCCAAGGCTTACAAGTCAAAGACTTGAAAATTAGTCAATTAATATTAGAGAAAGGGATTAAGTGGCTTTGGTTTCCAAGAAATCTCGAATCTTCTGTTCAAAATAACTCTGTCTAATTTTGTCCGATGTTTAAAACGTACTTTTGAAAAATTCAAAACTTATGTCCAAAATAACTTTATTTAACTCTGTCCAATACTTAAAACGGTCGTTTTAGATAGGAATATTTTGGATAAAGGATCCGAACTGGGTTTTAAATAATTATCGATGTTAATATAAAAAAGATTAAACATGTTAAAAAATTATTTTAAAAATTATCACATATTCTTGTATTGTATTATGCGATCATTAAAAAATTCAACCGGTTTAACGATTAAAACTTTGAATTCAATTATGTTTTTAATTTTTTGGTTAAATTTATTTTAACAACTTTTGTTATTAAGAACTGATCAATTTATTAATTAATCAGTTAATTTTTGTAAATTAATGAGCTCAATTAGCTTTTATTTAATAATATTTTTTCAATTAAACTTCAAATTATTGACAATATCTTTCAATCATATTTTAAATTATTTAATTTTATCAAGCTTTACGATGTCTAATACTGGTGGAACATTTTAAATCTTAAACTTCTTATTTTACTGGTTTAACTTTATTTTAAAACATTGGCATTATTTAATCATCTTATAACCCATAGCCTTTATTTTATTATTTTAATATATTTGTACTAACATTAAAATCTTTAAAATATAATATAATGCCATTTTGAATACAAATAAATGTAAATTTGATTACTTATATAATAGTTAAATAATATTATAAATAGATAAATGATAATTTTAAAAAAATTGAATGTAATTAATCATAAAAATTATAATTTTTATAATTTTATACTCATTAAACTTTATAAATTGCAGGAAATTGGGTATTGTTGTGATGTCAAAACGTGTAAGTCAGTAATCAAATTTATTGTTTTCAATTTCATATAATAACAAAAAAAATATTGCTTTAAATATATTTTATCACTCAATTATTATACTTTATAATACAAGCCTTCATTGAAAAAAAAGAAAACCTATGCCATCTGATTAGACATTGGAATGCATAACGTAACGTGAACAAGTAATACGTAATTTCAACAAGTAATCATCAAAATGGTAAATATATGGTTACGTCTTCAGTTTGGTTGAGTGATTATTCAAGATGCATCATTGATATAAAAATTTCAATTGATTTGATTGGTTAAATAATAAAAGTCTTAAATTATATAATTTTTCAGTTCGATTTATTTCAATAACTCTTGTTGTTAAGAATAGATGAATTTGTTAATTTATCAGCTTATTTTTTATAAATTAATAAATTTTAATAAACTAAAATAAATCAATTAATTTTTATTTTTCAATTAAACTTCAAAATTTTCGTTAAGTAAAGAAAATGTCTTTTGATCACATTTTTAATTATTTAATTTTATTTAATCTTTAATTGATTGTATGACTGTCTAATACCGACTGAACCTTTTAAACCTTAAACCTAAATATTACATATATTAATGATTAAAAAATTAATTTGATTTGTTCAATTATAAAAATTTTGAATTGACTAATTTTTTTAATTCGGTTTATCTTAATAATTTATATTATTAAAATTTATAAGTTTGTCAATTAATTGATCTATTTTTATAAACTAAAGTAAATAAGTTAGTTTTCATTTAATCGTCTGTTTCTTAATTAAAATTTAATTTTTTATGTGCAAGGATATTCTATTTTTTCAATCCTATCCTGAATTTTTTAATTTTGATTAATTATATCAATTTTATTTAAGTTACGTAATTAAGGTACCGTTACGTGTTCCGGTTAAGACTAAGTTTGTTTTTGTTTTTTTAATCAAATTTTGATTAAATCAAGATCATGATTTATATATCAAATAAAGGGCAATGATTCGTTTAAGATCACTGGATTCCAATCTCAACAGAATTCTTAAAATCGCCAGCAGCTTGGAGTGGTTTAGGTTCTGTTCTTGGACAAAAGATGAGAAAATAAAAGAAAAGAACAAACAGCAACTGCGAGATTACTGGAATTTGATTTCATAAGACGACAGTTTAAGGCACTCAATGTCTGTCCAATCCAGTGTTTTTGAATCTGAGTGAACGTAGGTGGCGTGAGTGTTGGTATCATGTAAACGCTTGAAAACTGCAGAAACTCAGGGTGGGACATGCAACAATGGACCTACCTCCCAATTACATCACGGTCTTTGTATTACGTCCAGGGAAGGTAAAGAGGAATTAGCAATTCAGCTTTTAAATAGTGAATAAGTATTTATTTTTATCGTAAATTTTTTTAAGAAAAATAAATATTTGACTATAAAATGAAAAGATACTTTTTAATAGATATAATTTTTTTGACAATCAAAATATAATTTTTGTAGGAAACTCAAATTTGAAGTTTCTAAAAAAAACTTTTTAAAGAAAATTTTTTAGATCAATTAATGAGTCCATTTTTAGTCCTTTTTATCTTTATGTTTTACACATAATTTTCACAATACTCACAAACTCATCTTCACGTTTATTTTGGAATTTATATAATATTATTTGACTTTTTATATGTTTTAATATTTATTTTTAATATTAGAAAATTAATTATTTTTTTATTTATAAAGATTGATTAATTAAAAAATCGATAGATTAATTAATAAACTAATCGATTTTTAATAATAAGAGTTGTTAAAGTAAATCTAATCAAAAAGTTTAAAACTGAACAAAAAATTAACTGATTCAAAGTTTTAATGATAAAATTGATTCGATTTTTTAATCATAAAACTTAAAGTTAATGAATTTGATTTCCAATTAACAAAATTTTTGAATGATCTTGAACAAGTTTTAAGATAATTTGAATTTTTGGTCAAGTTCAATTATTTACATGTATAAGGATGACAACTTTTTATATATTGATGAATATCTATTTTTTATATTATTGAAATTCCATCGAACTTGAATTTAAATTAGATATTTCAATTTTAATCGGAATCAATGTTGAGTCAAATGTTTCCGAATCAAACAAACTTTGGACTAAAGTATCTGTTTGAACGGGTTTATACTAGTAGAGTTTTGTTAGTAGCAATGTTGTGAATATCGTACCAGACACGATACTGAATTGAGTTCTAGTACGATACTGTACTGGTACCAGTTAACATCGGATATCATTTCAAATATTTTTTTAAATTTATAAAATAATCCCTATTTTTTAAATTACAAAATAGTTCATTATCATATTGTATAGTTGTAGTTTATTTAATTTAGTTGTTTTATATCTTATCCATTTTAGTTTATATATATCTTTATTATATTCTAATTATTTCTATATATAATAATTA
>JANZLF010000004.1:35908546-35919170 GCA_026546835.1 Erythroxylum foetidum
GTTGGTGTAATACGTGGAGTGAATATAAGGAGTTTGGTTTTTCGTGTGTATAGAGACGAGGATGCCTTGTTGAATACAATGTGTCCTAGGAGTTTAGAGCTCAGATGGCAAACGGAAGTTAGCTCTAGTATTTATGCTAATCCTCTCATTGCTGATATAAACAGGTAGTGGGGAAGCACTTGTTGTTTGTTGAGATGTTTGCGTTTATTGTTTAATGGAAAGTTTTAATTTTTTGGGTTTCAGTGATGGGAAGCTTGATATTGTAGTTCCTTCTTTTGTTCATTACCTTGAAGTGCTAGAAGGTTCTGATGGAGACAAAATGCCTGGTATAACTCTTTTCTTGACTTCTATATTCCAAGGTTGGCTTTTGAAAATTGATAATCTGGGAAAATGAATCAGTAACGGTTTGATCGATATCTCGATAGTTCGTGCATTTTACGAGTTTTGGGAATGCTTTGAATGGTTTTGTACTGTGAGAAGTTTTTGGGAATGCTTTGAATGGTTTTGTAGTGTGAGAAGTTTACATGGCTGCTGATGGCTGCTGTACCGTCTGTTAGGTTGGCCGGCATTTCACCAGTCAACTGTACATGCAAGCCCTCTGTTGTATGATATTGACAAGGATGGTGTAAAGGAAATTGCATTGGCTACCTACAATGGTCAGGTGCTATTTTTCAGGTACTTTTTGATGGGTTCCACAACGATATAAGCTGGTTATTAGATGATATTGATGGTTTGATAAAGTTGTTATTGATTGTGTTCAGTGTTCTTTCTTATTTTATATCCTTTTTTTAGGGTTTCAGGTTACGTGATGACAGAAAAACTGGAGGTGCCTCGTAGGAAAGTTAGAAAAGATTGGTTTGTGGGTTTGGATCCCGATCCTGTAGATCGTTCTCATCCGGATGTTCATGATGAGCAACTTATATTGGAGGCTGCCCAGAAGAAATCAGCACTACGTAAGCTTCTGGGAAATTAGGTCAAATTTGCATGTTTATCTTCTTCTATTGCCCGAGATATTACTTGGTTTGCACAAGGATTTTCTTGATGATTGGTTAAATGTGGATGCAGTTCCTATCTATGCAATAGTAGCTATGATTTTTAGTATTGCTATGCACTCAGTATGGTTGCTTAAAGCCTGAAAATCATACACAGATAGATGATTTGATAAGTACCACTGTTTGCCATAGAGAAGGTGGAAATGAACACTACTTAGTAGCAGTTTCTTGTGGGAAAAGTCCCTAAACACAAGTTTATGAACATTTTTCTTTACATATTGAAACATCGTTGCAGTTCTGACTTCTGAAATTATGCTAGAATTCCTTAAAGAACTAACTGTAGATATGTTTGCAGAGGCAACCGGAGCTACACAAGAAAGAACACCTCAAATGAATGCTTCCAATGAAATTGCACATGGAAGCAAACATGAAATGATCACTTCTGATGGAACACATGGAAACACATCCGTAACAATAAGTGACCGTACAGTTAAAGAATCCCGTCAGGAAAATGAAAAGAAAATTGATGAGAGTCAAATAAAGACAAATTTAGAACTGCCTACAAGGATGAACAATTCTTCTAATAATGTTTCAGTCTTAATCAATGCTACATATACGGGAGTAAAAACTGGGAGACGACTTTTGGAAGATAGCATTTCGAAGAATCCCCCGGGAGGCAGTTCACAATCGAAGGACCACGCAAATGCAGAATATGTGGCAACTGTAGAAAATGATGGAGGGTTAGAAGCAGATGCTGATTCATCTTTTGAGTTGTTCCGCGATAGTGATGAGCTGGCCGATGAGTATAGTTATGACTATGATGACTATGTGAATCAATCCATGTGGGGAGATGAGGATTGGACTGAAGCACAACATGAGAAATTGGAGGACTATGTGAATGTTGACTCACATATCTTGTGCACTCCTGTAAGTCTAATACTTGATAAAGACTTTAGTTATGAGCTTGCTTCAAAGGTGGTAGATTAGATTAAATATTTGGACTTGAATTAAGTTTTTCTACTGTCTTAGGTCATAGCAGATATTGACAATGATGGGGTGACAGAAATGATTGTTGCAGTTTCATATTTCTTTGATCACGAGTAAGATACCTTCAATTTTGTCACAACTTATATTTACCTTTTACTTTAATCTGTGCAATCAATCTTTATTTGGTTGAATTAACTTGGGAAACCTTCCCTTCTCTTGTGTTTGATGCTACTCTTTTACCTTTGGAATGACAAGTTTTAATATCTTTAGTGCATTCCTGATAATTCTGTACATTTGACAGGTACTATGACAACCCTGAGCATTTGAAGGAACTGGGTAGTATAGATATTGGAAAATATGTTGCTAGCTCTATTGTTGTATTTGACCTTGATAAAAAGCAAGTCAAATGGACTAAAGAGCTGGATCTTAGCACTGATACTCAAAACTACCGTGCATATATACATTCTTCTCCTACATTGGTTGACTTGGATGGAGATGGAAATTTGGACATCCTCGTAGGAACATCATTTGGCTTGTTCTATGTGCTTGATCATCATGGTAAAATTCCTTACAGATCATTTGGTTTTGAATTTTAGGGTCACTTTTATACTGGTATCTCATCCCTGGATGCATTCTCTTCTCTTGCTGCCACTTAAACATGCTGAAATGCTAGCAGTCATACTTTGCTGCTACTTGACTCTGTACGTCTATTTTTGCTTGGAAATGGTATTATCTGTTTTGATCCAATGTTTCTTTCCCACCAGTCTGAAGCTAATGTCTCCGTTCTTAGTTTTACTTTTTGGAGAATTGAGAGCAGTTGGAAAATTAAGGTTGTGAAACTGTGCTTTCATCCATAATTCATTGTTTCTCTACTTCAAACTATGTTCTCATTCATTGCTTTTTCCTTTTGAAACTATGTTCTCAGTGCTTTATGAGTCTCCTTCCATGGCTACCTAGTTTTTTTTTTCTTCAGAGAATAGTTGGAAGATAAGATGTAACTTTATCATTCAGGAAATTTGAGAGAAAAGTTCCCTCTTGAGATGGCCGAAATTCAAGGGGCTGTAGTTGCTGCTGATATCAATGATGATGGAAAGATTGAACTAGTAACTACTGATACGCATGGCAATGTTGCCGCATGGACTTCCCAGGGAAAAGAGATATGGGAGAAGCACCTTAAGAGTCATATTGCCCAGGTCAGTCATGACCTTGATTCATTCAAGTTAAGTACCTCTGCACATTGAAGGCAGAAGGTACTTGATTTAATTGCTAGTACGTTGTAGCATCTAGGAATTTTTTCCAATTTACATAAAGACCTCACCAGGTACATTCAGAAGTTTGTATTCGAGTTACGTATTGATGTACAGAAAAAAGTTAATGTTTTCATTTTTCATATGATGAAGTTTGCTTCGCATTTGGAATAATCCAACATGGGAAGATGTACTTAAAAGTTCGTCATGATTTGTATCTCAGGGTCCAACAGTAGGCGATGTTGATGGTGATGGCCATACTGATGTAGTGGTTCCAACTCTATCAGGGAACATACATGTTCTTAGTGGCAAGGATGGTTCCATAGTTCGTCCTTACCCTTATAGAACCCATGGGAGAGTGATGAATCAGGTTCTTCTAGTTGATTTGAGTAAACGTGGAGAGAAAAGCAGGGGCCTTACTCTTGTGACCACGTCATTTGACGGTTACCTGTACCTCATAGATGGACCTACATCTTGTGCTGATGTTGTTGATATTGGTGAAATTTCGTAAGATTTCTCCAACCTTTTTGTGTTTCAATTTGTTTTCTTTCTCATATTATTTAGTTGTGATTTGTGGATCTCTTTGTCACAGATACAGCATGGTCTTGGCAGACAATGTTGATGGTGGAGATGATCTCGACCTTCTTGTTACAACAATGAATGGGAATGTCTTCTGTTTCTCAACTCCTGCTCCCCATCATCCCCTCAAGGCAAATTTCCTCCAAGCCTTTTTATGGGTGATTGTCTTTTATGATCTCCTTGCATTTTGAAAACTTTGTGGTTCAAACTTTCAGGCTTGGAGATCAGCTGATCAAGGGAGAAATAATGTTGCATATCGTTACAATCGTGAAGGGGTCTATGTTACACATCCATCAAGAACATTCCGTGATGAGGAAGGGAAGAACTTCTGGGTGGAGATTGAGATTGTAGATAAGCACAGATACCCTTCTGGGTCTCAAGCACCTTATAATGTCACTGTAAGTTTCTCCTTCCTGTGTGATTTTGAGTACTTGAGCACTCAAACATAAACCCAAAGAAGCGCCTTGCAGTTATTGATTCCAATTCAAAAATCGCAGACAACCTTGTTAGTCCCAGGCAACTACCAAGGTGATAGAACCATAAAGCAAAATCAAGTCTTCAACCGTCCTGGAAAATATAGGATCAAACTTCCAACAGTTACAATGAGGACTACAGGAACTGTCTTAGTGGAGATGGTTGACAAGAACGGACTTTATTTCTCAGATGACTTCTCGCTGACATTTCACATGTATTACTATAAAATACTGAAGTGGCTACTCGTCCTCCCAATGCTTGGGATGTTTGGTGTCCTTGTTATCCTTCGTCCACAAGAGGCAATGCCTTTACCATCTTTTTCACGCAACACCGACTAGTGGCGATCAATCTGTGGCCTGCCACAATTTGCACTGTTGGTTTTGCCAATCTTGATGAAGACCTGGATCTTTCAGCTGAACACAGGCCAAGACTTTTCAAGTGGTACAAAGATTGTAGAGTTGCTGAGAAAAGTTTTCATGATCTTGACAATGAATAGGCTACTTACTCTTGAATTTTGAAGATGAACAGATTTAGCTCATCTCTTGACAATTTCATTTGTAACTTACTCTTGATTTAATTCTTGACACAGAAGGAAGGAAAAAGAAGGAAAGATAAGGGAAGAAAGGATTGAACTTTCCAATTATTTTTATTCCCATGATAAGATATTAATGTATTTCTCATTCAACCATTTATAGAAAAGATAAAGATTTGCAAAGCATAGACTTTCATATTATCCCATCTCCAGTGATAATGTTATTGTTTCAATGTAACTTAGGATTTTACGAAGTCGTTTGAAGGTTTCAGACTTCTGATACCTAAAGATTCTTGGGATGTTCTTAAATAGTTTGCCAAACTAATATCACAGAACCTTATACCCTAACTTGACATGACTAATTAGTATATTTTTTAACCGAAGGTTTTTAACTTCTCATTGTTTGACTTATCATCTTCTTGTTCGAGAAGTCAGCAAAGACGTATTGGACATTCCAAAGTTCTTTGGATTCCTTTTTTTTTAAATGCTAAATGTGAAAAAATATCTTCGTGAGTGACTCAATCATTTAACCATTTTGATTAAAGTCCACTTAACACGAAAAAATAAAATATCAACAAGCAATTGCATTGGAATTCTTGAATCTGTTCTGATATGACAAACAACAGAAACAAAAATTCTAGCTTTTGCTGGACTCGTTATTCTAACATCTGATTTGATATATATGCACATGAAAAAAGCTCTCAGAAATGACAAAATAACATAGAATTCCCAAAGGGTAAGGAAGATAGTATATGGTTTAGAACAGGTAAAGGAAAAAAAAAAAAAAAAGTGATCAAAAGCCCTGCAAGACAGGTCTTTTACCAAGCCTCTTGATCTCTCTGTCCATCTGCCCAGTAAGCATTAAACCAAACATCTTATAATCGCACAGAAAAGACCAAAACGGATGCCCAAAAGTTGCAGGAACATTCCCTTCCACAAAGAAATGGCTGTACCAAGCACAACCATAACCAACCACAGGCACAAAAACCAGAAACCACCAATTGAAGATCAAAGAGTATAGCAAACACAACATACTTGCTAAAGTCCCCACAAAGTGCCAACGCCTTGTTGCTGGTTTCGAGTGTTGGGTCACGTAAAAGGCCCAGAACTCTTCCAAGCTCCTAAAGTTCATACCTTTCCAACTATCAGAAAAATACCCAGTTGCGAATTCCCTGGTTGCTGCGCCTTTTCACTAAATTCTTGAAAACCCAGCTCAGAACAAAGCAAATCCTATCTGGGTTCCGATTCGTTCGGCAGAAAGCAGAGGAATTGAAGGTTTATGGGTGTGGCTCAGCCTTGAAACAATAATAGGAAAGAGCAAAGCCAGAGACTCTGTGGATCGGGTAAGACCGTAATTTGGATTTTATGTCTGTTTGAGTTCTTTAAAAGTCAGGAATGAGTAACAAGTGATCCAATATATATAAGGATGGTTTTGAATAGTGAATATTTGCTTTGTCAATACTCGCCTATCATTTTTATTTTTTAATCCAAATTTTCTATTTTTAATGTATTATATGTAAATATTTGCTAAATACACTAATTTATACATAAATTTCTTAGTGAATTAATAATACAAAATGATTGATAATAAAGAGTTGTAATTAAATATATTGAAAGTATAAATAATGCAATAAATGAAAATTTTTAACCTTTTTAGTTCTTATTATTCATATAAATTTGGTCATAAGAGGGAGTAGCTTAATGTCAAAGACAAGAGTTATATATACTTTATAACAGAAAACCCTCTGAAAAGACATTAATCTGATCACTGCAGATTGAGACATCCAAGCAAGTAACATCCATTACAAGGCAAGCACTTTGCCGAATCCGTATAGCCTTTGGCAGTACTGTAACAGGCATAAGCTTTTCGAGTAATCATATGTTTCTTAACTTTTTCATTTCAGCCTCAGCCGTTTTGATCTTGTGTGATCCTTTAATCTTCCAAGTTATTGTATCATTATTCCTTAATAACACTGCAATTTAAAGCCTATACCAGTACTGATAAAAGTCGCGGTCAGTATTCTCATCTCAGAATTTCCAGCTCTTAAAGGGGATTTGAAAGTTCAACCCTCTGTATACATAATTAAAGAATTTCAGTTGTCAATTTCTTGTTTCTTAGAATTGGATCTTCGTGTTCATATCTGTTTGGAACAATGGAACCTGAACTGATAAACTCTTCCCTGGCATTTACAACATGGTGAATTTGATGAAGATGAACCTAAAACTAATTTTGTTTCACAGTTCTTTGCTTGTGACTACAATAGGTGGAAGAAAGAAACAGAGAAAGTAAAGGAAAGAAGAAACATATAATTTTATCATTTACTGCTAATGAACAGAATAAAGAATAATCTAACCTGTACACACTCAACTCTATCCATTGATGAACTTTTAACTCAGAATTCTTTCTCCTTATACCAAAAAATGTGCAGTCTTTTTTTTTTCTTATTTCTGTTGCAGAAAGAGGCGTGGTTTTAGGCTTCTAACTGGTTTGCTACGAGTCAGGAACACGAGTCTAGAAAACCCTTTCTCCAGTAGCAAACAGATTCCAGAAGATGGTGGTAATGAAATAAAGGGTTGCTGTGAGAGTGAGGAATGCTTGGAAAGAACCCAACCTTTGAACAAAAAAACCAGTTCCAATAGTGCTGACTATTGCTGCTAATGTTCCAGCTGAATTTGAGATTCCTACATCAACATTTGTTTGATAGTAATAAGAATTAACAGTGACCTCTTATGATCCAGCTCTAAACATATACAAGAAGCCAGGACTTACCATGGAGAAATCCTGCATACTGAGGGGCTATATCCTGATATACAAAAAGAATTCGAGTCAATTTAGAACAAATTCGACCCCTAAAATAGCAGATCACAGTGTTTTGAAGCTTACTTGCATATTCAGAAGAAAACCAGCTTGGCTGAAAGAGCTCAAGCTCAGGGCCACAGTGATATAGATAGCTGCAGTAGCTGGTGTCTTGGCATAATTTAAGCAGAGCAATGCCACTCCAGGTCCTATGAATCCAATAGACTGCAGACACCAATATTCAACAGATTTGCATATACAATTAGAGCAGTACAATCCTCAGTAAACTAGAAAAGTAACTTCAGGTATGAAAGACAGTACTTATGGTTGATGTTCTTATTCCAAACGTACATACCTGCATTATCTTTCGGACTAATGTCAAAGAGTAACCTTTCTTGATTAAGGAGTCAGATAAAGCTCCTGCAACATAACCAGAGATTGCCATTGTACCCCATGGAACAGCACTAAACCAAGCAGCTTCCTTCAGATTCACATTAAACACCTGCATTTACCAAGCCCTTACACAATCAACTAGAGGAGAAATCATCATTCTGTACTATAAGAACTGGCTTAGAAAGAATTCCAACTTCCACTGTTGATCAATCTTTCAGGCACTCAGCTTCCATGAATGATTTGGCAACAAATAAGTATACTAAAGGCTTACCGTCTTGAAGTATACAGGCATCCACGAGAGAAGTACAAAGTAACCCTGTAGTTCAAAGCATATGAAATGTTTCAATACAATCTCAAAAGCAAAGAAGTTCAGTCATAAACCTCCAGCTAATATAACTCACCCAATTGTTTGCTATATTAGCAAAAATGATCGCCCATGATGGTAGTTTCGACAACAGATGGAGCAGTGGAGGAAGCTGCCCTTTGGCTACTGAAGAATCTGTTTTACCAGCTTGGATTAATCTCAGCTCTGATTTACTAACAAAAGGGCTATCTCCAGGATCACTCGTAACTAAGCTTGCCCATTTTGTAAGCCATAGGAGGCCAAATGAAGAGAAGAGGATAAATGGACCAAACATCCCGACTGAAGACAACATAACTGGAGTTAACAGGAAGCCTATGACATTCCCAAGATGAAATCCAGCCATTGAGATTCCAACTGCAGTTGCACGCTCATGGCCTGGAAACCACCTACTCCAATATAAACACTTGCAGAGTTAACAATTTGAGCAATCTGTAACTAATAATGTACACCAACCCCCCAAGCAACCTAATCTGGAGTGACTCTAAGCTCAATTTGACAGGCTATGTAGTATATACAAGTTGATAGTGTCATAACCATTAGCAATTCATGGGAAGCAAAAATGGTGGCATTACCTTGATAAAAGGATGTTCATGGAAGGCAAAGCAACACCCTCGGCTAGTCCAAAGAAGGTGCGGACGGCGAGTAGGCTGACGGTGGAGTGGTTTGCAGCCAATGGGGTGAGGAGAGTGGCTAAAGACCACAAGGCCACACCCCAGGCCATCACTCTTTTGCCTCCATATTTGTCTACCAAAGCTCCTCCTATAACTGAGGAGAATATGTATCCCCACAAAAAGGATGACTTTTTATGGACACATATTACAACATTTTAACCATAAATCATGAGTGTCACGTCAAAATTGATTCAAAATGAAATTGAAAACACGAAGACAAATACAATTCAACTTATTACCAGAAGAATACATTCTTATCTACACTTGTAACACCATTAAGCACAAATCCTTGGAAGAAAGACACTTATCAAACATTCTAAGAACCATTAAAAGTACAAGTCTTTAACAATTTTTGAGCTTTATCAAAAAGGAAAAGACACCAAACCAAAAATAGATTCTTGTTGGGGGTTGGCAAGTGTCTAAGCAACTCTCATAAAGTTCTAATGGTTGAAATTGAGTTGTCCAACCACCAAAATTCTATCACAATTAATATAATGGGGTAGGTTGGATTAAATTTGGAGCCCATCTTAGTTGTTATTTGACCACCACCTGGTAATGAGACTAATTCTAAATTCCATTTCCACAACATATGTCCAACATTTTAAGGGTTTTAAACATAGGCTGTACGTCTGTTTTAAAAATCGGACCAGACCAGTCGGTCTGATCAGTTCGACCGGTGATCAATTGGCTATCATGTTTGATTCACCCTTAAAAATCGGTTCTCAATTGAACCAGTTAGAACCGGTCAAAACCGGTTGGACCGGTCAAACCGGACCAGTCTGATCACTGGTTCAATAAATTTTTATTTTTGTATTTTTTATTTTTTTGGTATATTTTTGTATTTTTTAATATTATTAATATTATATAAAATTAAATATAATTATTGCATAATTATAACGTTACATCAATTTGACCGGTGGTTGAACCGGTCAAATCGGTACCAATAAAACTTTCGATTCGATAACCGATCCGAATTTTAAAACACTATAATATACCATAAATATCAAGTAGGAGGCGGCGATCCACCGCCGACACACACGCACACAAACACCGTTCAACACATTAATGGCAATTACCATCCTGAAAACGTGAAAAGATCAACACATAATACAATCAACTCAAGATAAAGAATACCAAAGTAAGTACCTGAACAATGCCCAAGAAAGAACTAGACCAACCAAACTTGGCGGCCAGCGGGACGATAGCGACCGACATAACCACACGGTCGGCATTACACAGGCACATAGCGCACGCCGTTAAAGCCACCACCTTGAACCTCTCCGGTATGCTGACGATACCCTTCTCCCTCCCTCCTCCCATCAACATCCCTCTTTCCATACCCTCCGCCGTACACTTCACTGCGCAACCCCTCTGTTTATGATCCGTTGTTGGTCTTGAACTTGAACTCTCTCGCTGCCGCCATTTGATGGGGTGTATCAGGATTGATCTCTTAGGGTGAAACCTCAACTGGGTTCCTCTCAAATGGATAAAACATGACCTGGTGTTGCATACACGAGAAGGGTTTGGTGTGGAGGAATGAAGCAGAGCTTTTGAAGCCATTTTTGTGAAGAAAACGTGACACAAGCAA
>JANZLF010000004.1:35939880-35957299 GCA_026546835.1 Erythroxylum foetidum
ATTTATTTTTAATAATTGAATTATAAATTTATTTTATATTATGGTTAAAAAAATGAAAATTTCTTATGGCTTAAGAAATCTTAGAAAAAATTATTTTTTAATATTTAGTTTTAAATTATCTTTAAAATAATTTTATTAGATTTTGGTTAAAAAGTAACCAAGAATCAAATATTACTTACCAATCAATACAAACCGAACTAATGAGTTTTATATGTTATTCTAATTGTCTTAAATTATTACTTTAAGTTGAGTTTACTTGATTAAGATCGAATTTAAGAACTAAATTGAGATATCATATCACGACATTTACTTATTCTACTTATAATATTCATATTGTATGAATGTGATTGTTAATTTTTAATTGAATTTTAACATAATAAAATTTTTATTTTAAAATCATTTAAAATTTAAATTTAACATTTAAAAAAAAATTAAACTCTTTTTTTTGTTAATTTTACATCTTTGTTAATAATGAAATAAATATTATTTCTCATAATATTTTAATAATATTATAGTGCAATTTGATAATAAAAATGCTCTAACATCTTCCTTGAACTCCCTCTTACTTACTTCCCACGTCAAACAACTTGTAAATTTACACTTCAAAAATGTCTCTCATCTCTACCAATGTGAAAGAGGCCAAGAAAAGAACATGCAAAGAAAGCACCGTTAATCTCTCCCAAGCAAAACCGTGTCTAGCCATTAGTGTTGACTAAGAGACATCACCAAGAAATGCTTGTTAAAACTTAGTAACAAGCTCAAATCCCATCAAACAAAAAGGAAAAAAGAGAGAAGCCCATCTAAGCTATCATGATTACATATGAAATGGAAGGGTTTCAATATATAAAAAAAGAGCCTAACCAATCAACATTTTCAATGCAATGGATCTTTTAGAGATCATGTTCTTATGCTTTTTCTTCCTTTTTTAATTTTGTTTTGATTTTTTCATCTCTAGATAGATGAAAAGGAGGTCCATGATCAACCAAAAATTTCCGCTAAAGTCAAAAAGAAACATGCCAATATGGTCCTTGATGGAGGAGATAAGAAAGAAAGAAAAGAGGTAAAGAAAAAAGAGAAAAAGAGGCTCTTGTCCCAAGGGAATGTGAAATTAACCAAAGAGAATAAGTAGGTGTTTGATAGTTTGTTTTATGAGTCTACTTGACTTAGGGGTAAGGAATATTTTGATATGAGGGATAGGGCAGGAATTAAAAATAACCAAAATTAATAAGATAATAATGTATGACTACTGGATAGTTAGATGGATTTATAAAAACCAATCTAAAAATTAACATTTTAAAAACTGAACCGAAAGTTTAATTAATAGAACAAAAGATTTAAGGTTCAACCAGTATTAAACTGTTATAAAATAGCTAAAGATTGAATAAAATTAAAGAATTTGAAATATGATTTAAAGAAATTATACTTAACTCAAGTCAATTCACGTGATTTTTTTAAAGTCACCCTATTGAAAATTTTGAAGTAAGTTTGGCAATTGTGGCTCGGACTGCCCAGGTTGACTAAGCCATGAGCAAGCCGCGAGCCAAAATAGTTTTGTCCGATCGGACCGGACCGCAGGCCATCTAACGAGGGGTCAAATCAGGTCGGGCCCAGAGTAGTCTGGCCCATTAACATCCATAATTTAAAGTTTAATTAAAAAAGAGATTGTTAAATAAAAATTAATTAATTTTTTTGTTAATAAGAACTTATTAATTAATAAAATTGATCCGTTGATTAATAAATTGATTGTTTTTTAACAATAAGAGTTATTAAAGTAAATCGAACTAGAAAGTTGAAAATCGAATCAAAAAATTTGACGATTCAAGGTTTTTACGGTTGAACCAGTTAAATTTTTTAATCATAGCTAAATATCATAATAACAATTTATTATTCTTTTTTTTAGGGAACAATTTATTATTCTTATTATAAAGACAAATAAAAAAGAAATTTTTAATTAATTTTTATACAAATTTTCAATAAAATTTGTTATTAAAATTTCAATGATGATCTTGAGTGACAAAATACAAAATATTTTATTTTATTTATTCTTGATATTTTTGCAACTAAAAATTATTATAAAAACATCATAAAATATTATAAATAATAAAAAAGATGCTAAATACAAAGTTTTATCATTATAGTCTTTTCAATATCTTGGTAATTTCAAACTACAAAACCTATTCATAGTACTAACTAACCAATCCAAGACGGATGGGTCCATTGGGTCCATTGGGCCTAATCTCTTAAATGGTATCATAATTTTCTATACCACAGACTGAAAACAAGCAAGGCCCAATTGTTTTCTAATAATGTACATTTATTTTATTTTTTTATTTTGATGACGTGGGATTGAAATAATTTAAACTTTTTTCATATTTTAAAATTTTAAAATAATATAATTCACTTATCACTACATAACAACGGATCTATATTAATAAAATACACCGAATATCCTAATAATTTATTATTATTATTATTTATAATATTACATATTAAGGCATAAAATGTATAATTATATATTTTTGTGGAACGATATTAATGAATTTTATTATCATATTCAAAATTTTTTTAGTTATATAAAATTTGGGAACATTTGAACCTGTTTTTATTTTTATTTTTATTTTATTTTCAATCATCATCATCATCACCAACACCCAGTTGAAATTTCGTTGAATTTCGATAGTACGCAATCTTAACCTATATTGAGTTATTTTTTAAGAAAATGATAAATTAAATTATTCTTATAAATATATACAATTTCGTATTAAAATCTCAATTAATGAATTTTTAGAGATAATAATATAATTTCATTTTATTTTACTACAAATTAAGATACATAAATGTATATTTTATAATTTTTGAAATTTAGTATTACAAAAAAAATGTAAAATATTAAATATTTTATTTAATTCAAATATTCGAAGTAACTCACCATTCTCAGTATTAAACAACTTTGTCATTCACATGAAGAAATCTAACTCTTTCTGTTGTTGTTTATAGCTAATCGCCCACTAGGCCACCACATGCATTTAAAATTACAAGAACACTTGACATCTAACCAAATTCTCATTAGACATGACACTTAAACCATAGTAAATACACCCCTCCTACTTGCAAGAACAAAATGATGAAAAGGGTATGAAAATTCTAATTGTGATGACAAAAATTGCAACTCGTTTCAATTTTGAAGAATATGAATCCAACACCTAATTTTAAATCACGACTTGTATTAATTTCGAAGAGTATAAATCCGTCACTTAATTTTAAATCGTTAATTTGTTAAAAATTTCATTCAAAATATACGATATTTAAATTATTAAAAAAGAATTTTAACACGAGCAAAATGAGGTAAGTAAAACCTAAATTGAAAAGTACAAATTGGTAAAAATAGGGTTGGAAGAGTTGTTAGTGACCCACCGTTGGGTTTATTCCTTGCTTTCAAATGAGCAATGATGTGGATGTTGGGTTATACATGAAAGCCATTTCTCAACTATATTAATTCTGATCTTTAGGTCTAAGCATCCTTTGGATTTGTCCACCACAAACCCATTTACCTTCCAGTCTTAATCTCCAGTTGGATCATACTTTCTATAATATTTAATGCAAAATCAAGTCATTTTGTAGATTAAATTGAATTAAATCTTCTAGAAATGCATGCTAGTTGGATAGGATATTGATGTATGGGTTTGACTAACTTTTAGGGACAAGTTTAGCAAGCTGGTTGGCCAAAGTCCAAGCTTCAATTCCCAATTTAATCTTTTTGTTTTTATTAAAAATACACCTAACACTATAAAATTTAATAAAATTTATTTTTTATGATATAAATTTATTAGAATATGAAATTTCAAAAACACATCAAATATAATTAAACTCGTGTTACTTTTATAATCTTAACATTTAACGAGTTATTTAATAAAAACTAAAGAACTGAATTAACAAATTTTCTGTTTGATCGATCAATTTTATAGTTTTAAGATTTATTTAATAAAAATTAAAGGATTAAATTAAACATTTGTTCTTTTAACTCATCAATTTTTTGGATCATCAAATAAGCATACTATAACAATAATTGGAACTATAGAGCATGACCCATTATGAGAAAATGCCCTAGTTAAAATCATGATGGACCTTCGTAATGTCCCAATCTTGGACAATTAGAACCAAGATTTGACTTGATTAAGATTTTAATCAAGTGCCTTTTACTAAATCTTCTTCAGGGTGGTTTGAAAAATCACAATTTAATTTTGTATTTATTTTGCCAAAAATGTTAATTTCCCTTGAAATGGTGAACACTTTATGTAACATGTAAGAAATGGAAGGAGAGATTAGGCTTCCCCAAAACCTTGTTTTCCAAGGTTCTTCACTCACTCACCTAACAGAGCAAAAACAGACTTCTCTTGTATCATATGATTCCTTTATAAGGTTAGGGGGGGGAAGTCAATCTGACACCTGAAAGAATATAACAATCCTGACAAGAGTTGGAAGTGAAGTGAGTCAAGTCAAAAAAAATAGATTGTCAGGACACAGGAGCTCAATGGGTTGCTTCAAGTTTTGTCTTGTTCTCCTCCTGCTGGCCTGCCTTTGCCCTGCTTTGGTTCAGTGCAGGATTAGGCATTACAGCTTTGATGTAAGTGCTAAATAAGTACTAGTCATGCCTTATAATGCATTTCATGGATTGTTGATCCAAAATGCTTCAAGGGTTGGGGTTTCTTGAATTTGGTGCATGCATGATTCTATAGTCTCCTTCTATCACAATATCACAAGTAGTAAAGTTGTATGAATTTGAGTTATACAAAATGAGGACTTGAATAATAAAATTCAGGGTAGGAAAATAGTATCTGGTTTGATTTTACTTCAAGGTAGAGTAGCTGTAGTGGCAAATTAGTTGCAACAACTGAACAAATACTCACCATTTTGCAAGTTCTGATGATTATAACTTACACAGGTGGTGATGAAGAACACTACCAGACTGTGTTCAAGCAAGCCAATTGTTACAGTCAATGGCCAGTTCCCAGGACCCACTCTCTATGCCAGAGAAGACGATACAGTTCTTGTAAGAGTTGTCAATCATGTCAAGTACAACGTCTCTATCCACTGGTATGTCCCAGAAAACAAGCAGCTCTTCCCGAATTTCAGGAACTTCCAAGTCGAATGATCCTGATGTAACTTGTTCTTGTTCGTTTACAATATGTTTAGGCATGGTATTAGGCAACTCAGGACAGGTTGGGCTGATGGACCAGCATACATTACACAATGCCCCATTCAACCAGGTCAGAACTATGTGTACAACTTCACAATCACAGGCCAGAGAGGTACACTTCTTTGGCATGCACACATTCTCTGGCTCAGAGTCACCGTGCACGGTGCCATCGTTATCCTACCTAAGCGTGGTGTCCCCTATCCCTTCCCTGCTCCACACAAGGAAGTGGTGGTTGTGTTAGGTGAGCTAAGCTAGTTCTTGAAATTAACTTCTGGCCAACCAAATTCTGGAACTTGAGAGCCATGAACTGTGACATGCACATGCAGGTGAATGGTGGAAATCGGACACTGAGGCTGTGATCAATCAAGCCATGAAATCTGGTGTAGCACCAAATGTATCTGATGCTCACACAATCAATGGACATCCTGGAACTGTCGCAAATTGTTCTTCACAGGGTGATTATAGATTACTATAAGAGATGGAATGGAATGTTTAATGGTATAGATTAATGTAAGAACAATTTGATCTTGTCTTGCAGGTGGCTTCACATTACCTGTTCAAGGAGGCAAGACGTATATGCTACGTTTGATCAATGCTGCACTCAATGAGGAGCTCTTCTTCAAGATCGCCGGCCACCAACTTACGGTGGTGGAAGTTGACGCCACTTACGTGAAGCCATTCAAAACAGACACGGTCCTGATAGCTCCAGGACAGACAACAAATGTACTTGTCAATGCTGATCAAAACACTGGCAAGTACTTGGTTGCCGCCTCACCATTCATGGATGCTCCGGTCGCCGTAGACAACATGACAGCCACCGCCACGTTGCACTACTCCGGCACACTCTCTACAACCCCAACAACCACCACCACTCCACCTCCACAAAACGCCACAGCAGTTGCAAACAAGTTCGTCAACTCTCTGCGTAGCTTGAACTCCAAGAAGTACCCTGCCAACGTCCCATTAACGATTGATCACAGCCTGTTCTTCACGGTTGGGCTAGGAGTCAACCCTTGTCCGACATGCAAAGCTGGTAACGGAAGCAGGGTCGTTGCAAGTATTAACAATGTCACGTTCGTCATGCCAAAAGTTTCACTCCTTCAAGCACATTTCTTCAACATTAAAGGGGTCTTCACCACTGATTTTCCTGGAAATCCGCCGCAAACTTTCAATTACTCAGGACCTGGACCTGCAAATTTGGGGACCACGAATGGAACTAAAGCTTACAGGTTGCCATATAACGCCACTGTTCAACTAGTGTTGCAAGATACTGGGATCATTGCTCCTGAGAACCATCCAATTCATTTGCATGGATTCAACTTCTTCGTTGTTGGTAGAGGAATTGGGAACTATAATTCCAAAACAGATCCTAACAATTTCAACCTTAATGATCCTGTTGAGAGGAACACAGTTGGATTACCCTCCGGTGGATGGACCGCCATAAGGTTTCAAGCCGATAATCCAGGTAAAAAGAAAAAACTCATAATCGCTATCTTTCATGTGATCATCACGTTAGAATTTATAATAACCCAGAAAAAATCGTGCTGATAAATGAAATTGTTGTTTGTAGGAGTTTGGTTCCTGCATTGCCATTTAGAAGTACACACAACTTGGGGATTGAAGATGGCATTCTTAGTAGACAATGGAAAAGGACCTAATGAGTCACTTTTACCACCTCCAAAGGATCTTCCCAAATGTTAAACCCTAGATTGAGAGGAAGAGAAGCATTGCCTTTCAAAGCCTCTAATGGGGAGGATGCCTCTACTAAAAAGACTAAGAGTTGAGAACTTTCAAGACCCCAATTTGTTCCTTGAGGGAATTGAAATTTGCTCAAGCAAGTATTAATTAATATCGTATGAGCTAGCATTTGGAATGAGAATTTTCTTGTTTTAATGAATCTCAGCTTTCTTAAGTCTTTCATATTTGGATGTCCAAAGACAAATATTGCATCTGATTAAGCAAGTCTCAATTTTATTATATTTTCAACTAGTATTAGATTGTCATAAAATAGGTTAAAATTAAATTAAATTAAAATTTTTGAAATATGAATTGAGGAGATTATCCTTATAACAAAAATTGAAGTTTAATTAAAAAAAGAGATTGTTAGATAAAAATTGATTAATTTATAAAACTGGCTTATTAATTAATAAAATAATAAATTTTTAGTAATAAAACTTAATAAAATAAAACAAACTGAAAAATTAAAAATCGAATTAAAAAATCAACCAATTTAAGATTTTTACGGTTAAACTGATCAAAATGATCATTAGTTTTGATATAATTGATCAAAACAATGTCATATTGATTTTAAGTTTGTTAAATTTACATAGCTAGCATAAGATGATTTTGATAAATTATACTAAAATGGTATTGTTTTGAGGAAATATTCCTGTGGAAGTCAACCTTCTAAACCCAATCAATTTAAATATGACTATTTGACTTTAAATCGAATTAAATTAGAGTAGACTATGCTTAAGATTCTATCCCTGAGTCTGAGTGGCACAAATGTCATGTATAATATATTTCCCTAATCTGCCCTTTTTCTTATACTTAAATATAGTTTTTTATTAAGTTGAATTAGGCACTCACATTGTTTAATCTCCTAACTTAATACCTGTAATAACCTCACAAGGTCCCCACATCAGCTAATGCACATCCACTCTAATGACAACACATTAAGAACAACAACCCTTTCAATCTCATTTGTTTAAACACTAATCAAGTTCACATTCAAAGACCAACCCTTTTTCAATTACTTAAATCACTACACTCAAATAGGCATAACTCAAGAATCTTTCCCTTTTTGGAAACTTCCAATTTCCTGTTCATAAGTAGTCATTATCAGCCCTTAAGAAGACTTGACAACTGTTAAGTGGGGACAACAATCTGAGAATTAGACTTAGATTTCAGAGACAAAGACCTTAATTAGTGACTAATTAGCATAAGTTTATATAAACAATTCTTAGTTCAACCAAAAGCAAGATGCCAACTCTTCCTATGAAGCAACCAACAAGTATTAGTTGAGTGTTATGTTGGGATCCAATATAGTTATAAAACTATAACTTGCATATGTGTGTAGAACAAGAATGTTAAAGAAATGTAAAGAAGACGAGAAGTAAAGAATTTCACTTGTTTTCTATGCTAAATTGTTAATTAAAATCGTAATTAATAATATTATATTATTAATAATAAAAATTAGTTCATATGTACTCAACAATTTATTGTATATGCATATATGTACTTGGCAAGTACATTTGCATTATCTTATAGGTTTAAACCTAACAAGCTATTTGATTAATGGATGGACCTTCCCTGAGATGAGAAGTATGAGAAAGTAGAAATACTTCAGTTGGATTGAACATGGCTGCCATGTATTGGATACCCTTTTCTGTACATTGAAGTAACTAAACTACCCAGAGCCATAAACTATCCAAAGCCATCTTCTTCTTCACCACCTAGCCAATCATAGCTTGCCCTCTCTGAGAACCTTTGTAGCCCACAAACACTCATATCCACCAATAACAGCTCAATACCTTTGACCTGTTTCTTACTCTGTTTTGCTTTTTACTTCTCATTTCTGTTCTCTCTGTCTCTCTCTCTCTCTCTGAGGCTTTGGTTATTATTTTTAGTACTATCGAACACTTGTTTCACTCACTTCTTTGGTTCTTTTATCTTTTCCCCCCTCGCTTTTATTCTAGAGGAAGTGAAACGTTAAGAACACAAGAAAAAAGAGAATGAAAGGATGGTAAAATTAAAATCTTGAGAAGTTCTTTGTTTCTGGGTCTCTCTGATTTAAGTTTTCTTTTTCCTTTTTTAGTTTGATGTTATATATAAACAAGTCTGCAACCTGGGTTTTTTGTGAATTTCTAAAAGTTTGAAGCTTTATGGCGATAGTGTAAATATTTGAGATTGAATTCAGTAAAGGATTTGTTCTAGGGTTTATCATTTGGGTACTAAGCGAATTTTTGGGGAAGTTGAGACTTCTTTAAATTTCTCTATTTGTTCTCTTTGATGTGAAAAAGTGTTGGTTCTGATTTGATGTCTACTCGATCATAAAAATTCACTTCTTCTCTGCATTTACTGTCTTCTCTGTTATTCACTTTGAATTGGGACATGCTAGCTATTTGGTTTTGATTGTGCAATTTAACCATCGAAAACCATGAATGACGGTTTGGCGATTATCTCACCAGGATCTTATCTTCAGAACTCAAATTGGTTGTTTCAAGAAAGCAGGAGTTCCAGGTGGACTCCTGACGAGAACAAACAGTTTGAGAATGCTCTTGCTTTGTTTGATAAAGATACACCTGATAGATGGGTGAAAGTAGCTAACATGATTCCAGGCAAAACTGTCGGTGATGTGATGAAGCAGTATAGGCAGTTGGAAGAAGATGTCAGTGATATAGAGGCAGGTCTAATCCCAATTCCAGGATACAGCAACGATTCTTTCACTCTGGAGTGGATTAGTAGTCAGGACATTGGTGGTCCCAGGCAATATTTTAGTCCGAGCGGCAAGAGAGCCACCGGAAGAGGATCATCGGAACAAGAACGTAAGAAGGGGGTTCCATGGACTGAGGAGGAGCACAGGTTACTTTGATTCCATTATCAGTTAAAGCTATTGTTCTTATATTTTGACTCTGGCAATGATCAAAGTCACTTCTGAACATCTATTGTAAAATCAATGCTTGTAAAAGTTTTGAAAGGTAGAATTCAGTTGATGATCGTTTGTCCAACATACAAATTGGAAAGTAACTACTTGTATAGATCCTCCATTAAGAAAGTTCATCTCTTGTGAATATGCTTTTGATAAATGATTTTTAGGCTCTTGATATATTTTCTTGTTCAGTTTTGTGAATCTCGCTTTTGTGATATGAATTTGCAGGCAGTTTCTCTTGGGTCTTCAAAAGTATGGTAAAGGGGATTGGAGAAACATATCTCGATACTTTGTAACTACTCGAACTCCGACTCAGGTGGCTAGCCATGCACAAAAGTACTTCATCAGGCAGAGTACTGGAGGGAAAGATAAAAGAAGATCTAGTATCCATGATATAACTACAGTCACTCTTCCTGATACCAAGTCAGCTTCACCAGAAGCTAATAAGCCAACATCTCCAAATCATTCACTAGCAACGATTCGACTGCAGAGAACAAAAAAGGGGTTATTTGACTGGGAACAACAATCTGAAGAAGCAGGGGGCACTGTTTATAATCCAGAAAATGACAAATTGTTCATGACCTCTTATGGATATAAGTTGCAGGAACAAAATTTGTGGAACTGTTCCGGGTTACCGTACAATTTGATTTGGCGAGATGCAGGCGATGCAACATAAATAATGTTGTGGGATGAGATTCAGGATTAGAAATATAAAGTTATTGAGAATGGTATTGGCTTATTTTTTTAATTTTGAATGGCTTTCTTATGCTACTATGATGGTTTTAATGTGAATATGTGAATTGGGGATTCCAGTTAGTCCATAGCCATGTTAGACTTTCCCAACTGAGATTCTTAGTTTTCTGATGTAATTCCATTTTCAAATCCAAATTATTCAAAGAACAGAGAGCTCATTTATGTAAAGCTTGACATTAATTTACTTGTGAATGTACTTTTAATTATCCTTTGAATCATTTCAACTTTTTCCCAGCTCTCCCTAATGTCGATATCACTGCTTTTTTTTTTTTAACTGATACACTTTTGAACATATGATCTAATGCATTTGATTCTCTTTAGTTGACTGAAATTTGAGAATGGGATCTTGACCCAAGCATGAAGCTTAGAGCCACCAATTGAAGCATCATATTCTTCATTCTGGTGTTATTTTTCTTCATTTGGTCCACAGAAGAATCTGGTTTTCTTTCTTCAATGAGTTCTCTCATTTATGATCATCATAAAGTCATGTTGAAGAAGATTCTGCAACAGGCTCTGTTTTTTTATCCTTGAAAATGAAATTTCAAGTGTAATCATTAAAAAGTGAATCTAACTGTTCATGATAAACCACTTACTTAAATCAAGTCAAAGACATGAAATTTTTTTCATCTTTTCTCTGATTTAAAGAAGAACATAGAATGATAAATTCTGTGTTCCACCACTCAGTTGGCTTTCCAACATCACCATATATGGAGTTTGACATATTTTAGAGTAGACTGTTCAAAAGTACCAGTAGATTATCACAGTGGAATCCCACTAAATGACATGGAAAATCATAAATTTCCCGGTCACACTAGATTCTTTAGTCTTTTCCATGTGTTCTATTTGTCTCCTTTCGTTTGTAGTCGCTGTTAATGGCTGCCACTAACTTTGTTTTTTGCTGTTGTTGCAGCTTTTGGTACGAAGTCTAGTGGTCCATCATCTTTGCTTCATATATCAATCATGGCTCCTCCTCCACTAAACAACTCAAACCAACATAAGCAATGTATCAAAACTATAAGATGAATGCCCTTAAGGGGTGGTCCAAGTGGTGACACAGGTCCTCCTCTTAGGAGCCTTAGAGTCAAAAAGTTGAAGGTTTCTCCATAATTCTTACTGATGAAGATGGCACATAAAGTTCAATGGTGAAAAAGTAAGCCATTTGCTATTCCTTTTTCCTAAGAATCAAATTATTGAGAAGTGAAAGTGAGAAAGAGACTGATAAACCATGAAAAGATGGCATTATGTAAGGTTTTCAAATGCTAGCTTCCTTTGTTGCTACAGAAGCAATCAACTCACTTATAATTCCTCCTTGTATTGACAATTCTGATTTTGACATCAAGTTTGGAAGTTTCCTCCAAAATTCTTTTAAGTCAAATAATCTTTTAACGAAAGAACAACAATTTCTTGTAAGACATGAATAGGTATAGTAAATATAGTCCGGCCCGATTTAACCAAAAGTCAACGAATTCGTCCGAATTGATAAAATCGAAACTTTTTTTTTGATACACGGGAAAGTACACAAACAAAAACAAATTACATCGTACGTCGGGGGAGTGAACCCCCGGCTAAGTCCGCCTGAAGTCAGATCAAATTGACTCCACTAGAAGTTGGTTAATTCGCACTTTAAGTAGTACGAGTCAAGTTCGATCAGACTTCATTTCAAGCTCGAATAACTTGTAAAGGAATTCGGATTGGACTCGAATAATATGAGCCATTGTAGTGATCCAAACAGAGAAGGCATGCTAAGTGTTGGACTTTCCTAGAGGAGAGTAAGCTCATTTGGGTTCACAGGCCCATGACTCCTATGACTTTTAATTTGTTTATTTTCAACCTTCTTGTCACACAAATCCTTTTTTAATGTATTGGGTCTAATAATTTGTTTATTTTTTGAATGCGCATTAAGTCATTAATATTTGTAAATTAATGATTCAAAATCAAATAATCAAATTTAATTTAATTAATATTTACAAATTTAACATATCGAAAGATTAAAAAATCGAATCGATTTTATCGATTTAACTGTCAAAATTTTGAATCGACCAACTTTACAGTTCGGTTTTGAACTTTCTAGTTTAATAATCTTTATTGTTAAAAATTGATTATTTTATTAATTAATCGTCAATTTTTATAAACAAAAGTAAATCGATGAATTTTTATTTAACAGTTTCTTTTTTAATTGAGCTTTAATTTTTTTGATGAGTAAAAATATTATTTTCCAATCATTTTTTAAATTTCATAATTTTATTCAATTTTTAACTATTTTATAATAATTTAATATTAATTGAAAATTTTAGACCTAAAATTTCTTAGAAAAAGACTACTTTGTTCTATTAAGGAACAGCTTACGTCTTGGTCTGATCTTCCATTTGGTCATGTACAAACGTAAAAACAAATGACAACATAACTTATTATTCTTACTTAATAAATCGAAAGAAGGAAACAGGGACAAAGGACAGTCACTTAATTATTAGCCATTTGAAGATGTACCAACAAAATCAACGTACGTAAGTTGCTAAGACCATTGTAGTTTTCCATAAAACAATACAATGTACAACATCTTTTGTCTTATATAGGATGTCATGAAGTGCATGTTTGATGAATTTTTGGGAGGTGGATAAGGACTATTCTTTACCATAAAAGTTTCTTAAAAAAAAAAAGTATTTGATTATAAAATAAAAAGGTACTTCTTTAATAGATATGACTTTTTTTACAGTCAAAATATAATTATTTAAGAAGCATAAATTTGAAGCTTATCAAAAAATCCTCTTAAATGACTTTTTGTAGTAGATTTTTCAGATCAATTAATGAGCCTATTTTTTAGTCTTTTTTGCACTTATATTTTACATACAATTTTCACAATATCCACAAACTCATCTTCTCGTTTATTATGTATTTAACTATTTACTCAACTTGAATATTTATTTTGAGATTTATATAATATAATTTGACTTTTTATATATTTTAATATTTATTTTTGATATTAGTTTACTTATGTTATAATCCAAATAAAAGATTTGGTTAGATATATTTTTATTTATGTTTTATATTGTTCAAAATTATATAATAATTAATATATTGTACTTTATATATTGTTTAATATAGTTTAAATAATATTTAAATGTATAAATAATTTTTATTATAAAATAAAATATAGTTAAAATTAAAATTAAAATTATTTTTATGTTGTTAAGCAGTCTACTGTATGAAGCTTTTTCAAAAACGTTTTTTTTATAACAATCAAACAATTAATTAACTTCTTAAAAAAGTTCTTCTTATAAAAGATCTATAGAAGAAAACTCTACTTACAAAAGTTCTACTGATATAAGCCCAACTAGATAGAAACGAAGTAATGTTTCACTTAATTAGAGGAAGTGACACAATTTGCATGTTGGAGCCCCCTGTGCTTTTGTTAGGGTGTTCCAATCATAGTTTTACTTAATATGGTCTATATAATTGTGTTAATCCTACATAAATGTGTAGATGAGATTTAATGGAAGAAGTAGGAACTGGTTAATTGGAACAGAAGATTTGATCTCATAATTTGCATGTAGGCACAATAAATTCTAAAAATAGGTAGTTATGAACATAGAGACTTTTCTTGTTTCTAAATTATATATTAATTTGTTAAATAGTTTATTTAAAATACATAATTTATGAATTATTACGTATATCTAATAATTTATCAAAGTGAATTATTACTCTCTTGTGATAACTCTAATGTTCAACTCATTCATTTCCTTTAACAACATTAATTTGAGATGGTTGATGACTAAAAAGATATATTTTAAGGTAAAAGATATTATTTCTCTTACTTTTTATAGTTAAACCATTTTTTAAAAAACCCCATAATCTTTAAAATTACTAAAACATGTCTTTTTACGTTGCATATGGTTACTATGATTCATATGTTGAGATGGAATGAAAAAAAAATTGAAAATAGAACAGGACAAAAATTGAAGACAGTAAAGTGTTTGATTGTGATGGACAAAACAGATAAAACGGTGTTCATCTCGAGGACAAAAATGTGTTTTGTTGCAATTGACAGAACATAAAACAGTGTCAATGACTAAAGTACTCCTGCAGTATAATATGATTGAAAATATGTGATTCATTGATTATTTTATAAAGAATGATTTGTGTTAGTAATTTAATTATATCTATATATAAGGAATTTAAAAAACAAGTAACATAAAAATTTAATGAAATGAGCTATTGAATAGCAAAAAATTCGTACAAGTTAACAATACAATTAATTACGTTAAATATTTTTATAATTGTATTAATGTTTATTTTAATTGTATTTATAATTTTTTAATTACGATAAAATGAAATGAGAAACCTAAAAATTAAATAAAATGAGTTATTGAATAAAAAAATCCTACAAATTAGAAACTTTAGTACATAATAATTTAATGAAACATGTAAGTATTCATGAAATTAATTACATAATTGGTTAAAAAAATCCTACGAGTTAGATTTTGCTAGGTTTGTAAGACGCAATGATCATACGACATCGTAAGGGGAGGTGTATTTTTGAAAGTTACTTATGTATTTTGTTTATGTCACATGGACAAAGAAATCATGTTCCACAATTTTGGAAGGAACAAAAAATTTATATTTTTGTAATCTGGAGTCAGAACAAAAATAAGTTGGGTCAGCAATCAAACACTGCGAGGTATATGATTTTTGTGTTTTGTTATCTGTCTCCACCGACGGAGACAGTAACCAAACCAAACGTTAGTTTTAAGTTTTTTTAAATCCTTTATCTTAGATTTTGATTTTAAAAAAATAACAATGAAATATATACAATATAAATATCAAATATAGACTAATCAAACACTACTAATATGATAACCTTAACTTATCTCTTATACCCAAATTTTAAAGCTTATAGATTTTTTCTTAAATTATAGGAAGATTTGTCTTTTACCCTATTTTTTTGTAGCTTAGTAAAGTTTTTTTGTGACTGTAAGGATACAAATTTAAGTTATGAAAATAATTTTTAAATAAAAATATAAATAAAAAATTACCTATTTTATAACCCTTTTCGAACCTACAAAACACCCGATTCATTAACTTTTTATGGGTAGGTGGTGAATGATTTCGTATATTCATTACTAATATTACTACTTGCAATATTTAAATCAAATTAATAATCCATCGCCTGACTTAAATTTACGAGTTCGGTAATATGCAATGATGTGAGCTATGTACAAGAGTCTTGGTCCCCATTTGGAGGAGCTGGCATTTATTACAAGAAAGTACTGGGCAAAGTGGGATTAGTACAATTTGGACACCTCAAGAATTGGATAGTTCATGCATGAAGACGTTAGCATGAATCATCCCATTTATTGTATGTTCTTTTTTTTTTTTGTCCTTTTCATAGTTCTTGTTTTTATCGAACAATCCAAAGAAGGTATCAAAATTTTGTTGTACTCGTAATTTTGTGCTAACTTTGTTATCCTATTTGTACAAATATATGGGATTCAGAGATACATAATTATATATAGATGAAATTATTTATAATAAGATTGGCAGAGGGTTATGGACACAGAGGATCTTATCTCCTTAAGAAAACTATTCTTCACGTCAATTTCATGATATTGTGAAGAGGAGAGATTTAAAGTAATCGATAAAAGTTACTCCTTTATGATCATAAGATTAGATATTTGAATTACGAATATAACCTTTTTGTAACAATTACAAAGAAAAAATTACGTATATTGATGACTCTCCCGATCCTCACAAAGGGGCAATCTTGTGTACTCAAATTTGCTTAAACTTTTTTTGACTTCTTATATTAACAATTTACGACTTATAAGCATTCATTTGGTCAGAAATTTTCTTTAAAAAGTTCCAATATTTGAAATTAAATCAGACCAAATTATAGTTCATATGTTATTGAATAATTTTAAAAGATAATTCTCTATATTAATTTAGTAATAAATAAATTAAGAAAATTTCAAATTAAATTAATGTATTTTAAACATCTGGACAGAATGTTTTAAAAAAATTAAACATCCGTTTTAAAAATTTGCAGTTTATTATATTTTAATATTTAAAAATTAAATTTAAAGTTAAATTCTATTTAGTAAATTTTGAATTAGGCCGCATCAAAATACCAATTATAGAAACCAGACAAAGACTGTCGTTTGTTTGTTATGTTTCCTTGAAACTCGAGTCAAAACCAAGGAAATTGCCCACAGGAAAGCGAAAAACTAAAGCATGGACACCAACCAAACCACTCTAATCAAATCAAAAGAGTCGTTTTCGCAGAGGTTAATGTTGTCTGTCCAAAGCTTGTGGTCAAATCAGGAGGGCACACTTGCTAACTAGCCTGAGGTGAAGGTGATGCCAACTTGCTGAAAGCCGCCAAGTTGTTGGTTTCACCTCTCCCACTAGCACACACAAACTGACTGCCTACAAATTAATACCAAAATTGCAACAATGATTAGACCTTTTTTTAATTTGTATTTAAAATAATTAGTAATATTTCTTAAAAATTCTGCTGAGACGCGGAGTCTAAGAAATTTGAGTAGTACATAGCCATATTCTTAACGAGCAAAGAAGTTGTTTCCAAAATTTTGCATTTAAATAAAAATTTTAAACAACATACTCCATCTGATTCATAATAAGTGTCGTTTTAGAAAAATACACGCTTATTAAGAAAGCTAATGAAATTATAGATATACTCTTATTAATACTCCCATAAAATTACCTCGTGACTTTGGTAATCAGCATCTTAAATGATTGATAAGAGAATGAAATAATTAATGCTTTTAGAGTTTCGAAGCTTTTATATTTAAATAATAAATAAA
>JANZLF010000004.1:35980785-35993877 GCA_026546835.1 Erythroxylum foetidum
AACTCTGGCGTTCCGCGACACGTGTAAGAAACCTCCATTTTTCCAAAACGACCACGTTCCGGATGGTGGTGAACTGCCCCCACCATTTGAAGTCGCGGCTCGACCCCCTACTACTTCGGGAACGCAATTCAGAGCATCCCGACGGTAGCTTCCGCCGGCGAGCTGCTCTCCAGCGATCTGAGCTACGGGGCGGAGCTACTGCACGGAAACGTACTACAATGATTTTGGGTGGGGCCGACCGTTGGCTGCGAGAAGTGGTGTGGTGGGGCCAACAATTTTGACGGTAATATCTCAGCTTTTCCCGGTGGAGAAGGTGCAGGAGCGCTGATCTCGAGGTTGTGTTGGCGCTGAGACCATGGCCGGCCTTGAATCAGACGGTGAATTTATGCAGTACGTGTCAGTAACCACGTGAGTGAGTGACCCGCATAGTTGTGAAATCTAAAACCGTGATGACTCGGGACGTATGAATGTGGTCGAACGTACAGTATCTACTTGTCTTAGTTCTGTTGGGGCTCAAAAGTCAAATGAGTTGAAGTTGGATAGTGAGAAGAATGATTTGGACGGTCGTGAGCCATGCAATCATGGGAATGCCCCGTAGCTCATTTAGCCACCACTCGTCACTGTCGCCCTTTGCGACGACGTTTCGGTGTAGTAGCTCAGGTCCCTGGAGAGCAGCTCGCCGGCAGAAGCTACCATCGGGATGCTCTGAATTGCGTTCCCGAAGTAGTAGGGGGTCGAGCCGCGACTTCAAACGGTGGGGGCAGTTCACCGCCATGCGGAACGTGGTCGTCTTGGAAAAATGGAGGTTTCTTACACGTGTCACGGAACGCCAAAGTTGTGCACAGAGGGATTGATAGGACGAGACTTCTGCCGTTTCCTGTTTTCCGTTAGTGTTGTCGTTATTACAGTTACCGTTACTGTAACCGTTACCCAATATCTTGCTTATTAAGTTATGGTTGGCTCTGAGCTTAAGCTTCTGTATCGATTCTCTGCTAAAACGGAAGATCCTCTCGAGCAAAGGCTCGTTGCCGGAGAAAGTGACCTTGGGTCCGCCTGGGGGGGACTTGAGCACGGTGGTCCTGGAGAAATCTGGCGAGTTGGAAATTTTCTTGACGCCTTTGCAAGCTAAAGTGTTGAAGAAATGCGAAAGCGAAGTGCCGTCCATTAGTGCGTGGTTCACCGTGCATCCAATGAAGATGCCGTCAGCCAGCTCCATGACTTGGACCGCAGCCAGAGGCTTGGAGTGGCCGGAGTAGCTGAGGGTCTTATCGAAATTGAAGACCTCCTTAAAACAGTTAGGAACATCGAGAGGTGACAGAATGTTGTTAACAAGCAAGTGTACTGTTTTGGCTTGTATGAACTCGACGCCGGCATCTTTGCAGAGGATGTGAACGTGGCCGTTTTGGTCAGTGATGAGTCGGCCAGCGAGGGGAGGGAAGTGGGTGAGAATGATATATAGAGAGAGAATGTTTCAGAAATGTGATTAGGTCTTTGATGGAGTAAGGTGGATAAGTAAGAAGAACACCCTTTTGGATGTATTGGCAAGAGAGCATAGGAAGGTCAGAAACAGAGAGCTGGAGGGTTTTAATGGCGGATTTCGGATGTGGGTGTATGGTGCATTTGGAGACGATAGTTGTAGTAGAAGCACAAGGCATTTTTGCGTTCTTTCTTTGCTCTGAACTATGGAAGAGTATAAAGAGAGTGTTTGGTATGATTATACAGGGGAAGAAGAGTCAAACTTGGCGGCTGGCGCTTGTAATATCACTTTATCCATTTGTTTAATTATATATATTAATAATAACTCTGTTTCAGCTTCCTGTCCAATACAACGTTGTTTTGCATAGAATATAATAAAACGCTGTTGTATCGTTTGGGCACAGTGGATTCGATTCATGTGTGTGGGAGGCAGAGAGATGACGTGGTTGGTTAAAATTCAGAAGAGTAAGCAGAGAGTGACGTAGAACGAAAACAGGTGGGATCCTCTGTTTAATATTATTTTATTTTATTTTATTTTATAAAATTTTAGTTATTTATTTGACAAGATTTACGTAAAAATTACATAAAACTTACATAAATAAATGACTGAGATTCATTAAACACAATAAAATATTATAATATTAAACAAGAAATCTTAACTCGACAGCCGGAGTGGACAGTCATCATATGAAAAAAGTGAACAAGTTGATGTTGGAATTTGAGCTTTTACATTAAAAGACAATTTTTTATAAAATTAAAAATTTTTAAAAATTAAAATTATGAAAAAAAAAACTTTTAATTTTTCAGTCTTAACAAAAAAGGTTTTGATTAAAGCATAATAACAAGTATACATCATATCAAACATGAAATTAATTAAATATTACTCATATAATTTTTAAATTTAATTATATCTAATTAAATTTAATATAATTTAAAGTAATAACTTAAAAAATTATAATACATTATTAGATTGATTCGGTTTTAATTAGTTCAAGAATAGTAATTTAATTTATATTGTTATATTGCATATATTTGCTTAAGATATTTTTAAAAGATTAAATAATTAAAAATGAAATAATATTAATTCCAAGAAGAAATTTTTATTGTCTTAATATTTCTTCCATCTTTTAATTGGGTTGGGATCCTCTATTTTTGGGGATCAGATTTTTTGCTTCGATTTTCTATCATATTTAATTAAATCTTATTTACACATTTATGTAGGCCGCACATAAATATATAAATATAATATAATATAACAGAGTAACTATAACAAAGAATTTGTATTAGCCTGATTTAACTCTGTTTTAGGCATAAAACGCTTTAGTGCAAGAATAGGATTGGGAAGTAACAATATCTGAATGCTTCTTATTCAATAAATACACCCTACAACCTTGACAAACGGTCTTGTTGTCTCTTCACTCTTCACTCTCCACTTCTCACTTCCCTCAACTTCGTAGTTCTTCCTATAAACACCAACAGAACCCTTTTTTCCTGTGTTATTGGAACTTCGTATGTATATTATACATAACACTCACACATAGTTGTCTGTCTGACTGTCTTCTGGTTCAGAATAATGTCTGAAAGAGCAAGCAAGCGAGTGAGTTTCAGTGCTGACAATCTCAGCGTAAAGAAGCAATCGATGTTTCTCAAGCATGGAGTAGGGACCCTTGGAATTTTCAGCTTTGGACTGACCAAAAGCTCAAAACTGTCTCCGGGGAGGGTTTTAAGACGGCTTGGAGCTAAAGTGGCGACAGTTCTATGTTTTGTCTCCGCCACAAGGAAGACAACATCATCATCTTCAGGTAAAGTGTCGTCGGAGAGTTTGGCGAGATCAAGATCGAGATCGCTTGCTGACACAGAGGATTCACAAAGAGCTGAAGCTATAGAAGATTGCATCGAGTTCTTGAATTCTTCGTCCTCTATGTCAAGGCCTAACTCAGTTTCTGCAGATTAATGTTCTTGAGATATCGTATTGGTTTCAAGTTTTGTGAACTAAATGTTGAGATTTAAGAACTCTATGGTGATTAGTGATTAGTTCAAAAATTAAAGACCATTTACGTGTCTAAATTCAATGAAATTATGCAACTTGTGTCTTTTTAATAAGAGGATACGCATCAAACGCACGATTTCAACATCGTTACAGCTAAGGGAGACGGACATGTTCAGACATAGGCCATCCTTCTGTTACTGTCTTGTCTGTTCAACATTATAGGAGGTCCAGTCATTTGATTCATGCCAAGTGAGTCAGTCGGTTGTTTCCCACTTGTTCCTTCATTTCGGTGTTTCATTACAATTTTGTTTCTCTGATTGATCACGAAACACAATTATAACAAACTTTTCTGTAACAATCCTCAAATGATAGGAGAGACAATTCCCTGGTACAATGATTTGTGGTCTATGGGATTGTTTAACAATCCTCAAATGATAGGTGAGACAATTCCCTGGTACAATGATTTGTGGTCTATTTCTAGTGATAAATAAGATGATGGGATTGTTCATACCTTCCTTTAACATAATTTGTCTCGAGCATTAACAATAGTGATGGGGACATGAATAGAAAACTCAAAACTTGTTATGTATCCAAGGAAAGCTTTTCAAGCTCTCGTATGCTTTGACCAGAAGAAGCCTTTTTCAGTTCAAGAGCTGTTTTGTAAGGAGGGGCAATAGGGGGTTGTACAGGATCCAAGCTCTGGTATGTGCCATCTGCAGCTTTCGGCAGCGGATATGATCGGTCTGAGTCGTAGCCGCTGAGGTCCCCGCAGGCCAGAAATGGGATATAAACCTTATTTGCTCCTTCCAACCACCCACTACTGCAATCTGTCATGACATAGATAGTGTGAAGAACATTGAAACACTAACAATTGACCAGTCTATAACAGGGCCACTGCAGAACCAGCTCTGAGAATTCAAGCACAATAGTGAAACCCCTTGCTTCAATTGTTCATAGTCTTCCCCAAGACCAAAAGCAAGTTCCATTCAATATGACAAAAGGCAAGATCTTTTTTCAAGTTCTACTTACAATAGGCTAAGACTAGAAACAACTGTCTATACATGTCACGAAAAGAAAATCCTTTTACTTTTTAACTCTTGTATAGATGATTTCAGTATTTAACGATACACAGTGATTATAGTCCACCGTTAATAATATTTAACGATGCACAATGATTATGTTTATTAGCACAAGGAGATGATAGATGAGTTGTAAATCTTGCCATTTATGGTCATAGATTCTCCTAGAGCAGGGACTAAACGAGATCTGAGATGGCATAGCAATTTTATTTGTCATTGACTGCAAAAGGTTGAAAGATTCAAGATATTATCCCTTGAGAGACGGGAAATGATGACATCTTTAGCTAAGTAACTACTGCTCAAGTAGTCTCTTCTGATGTAGGAAGCGATGTAGCTTCCAAATGTATTAATCTTCTGTTTCCGTTTTGTAGCTAAGAGTCTACTGCTCAAATAGTCTCTAGTGATGTACATAACCTTTCATATTTGTATAAATTCTTCTGATTTACCCAAAAAAAAATAAAAAGATGACATCTGCAATAAAAGTTCAAAAGATGTTCTTATTGAAACATAGAATGGAAAACTAAGATTTGTTCTTGATTACAAGTTCAGATTTTTACATGCAAGCATGCACATGTGCTCACACTACAAAAATGAAAAAAGGAACGTGATGCTGACATACCTAGGTCATCGGCTCCAGAGGGGCTTCCCACCTTTTCCAGGAGGCGATGCAAGTCTTTCGGATTAAATCCCTCAGGAGGTGTATAATTCTCACAAACAGCAAATGCCTCTGCAAGTTTAACAATACAATATCAGATTCCTGCATTCAGTGCAATGCATAATTCCTGCCTTTACAAGTCGATTTTATCAACTTTAGGTTTGCATGCCTAATAGATATGTGGATTCCACTCAAACCCTTCTTGACAACGGCAAATTGCTGCATATCTTCAGCAATCCAATCCAAAACGTCAGACCATTTTTGCTTTTTATCTTATCCATATTATCTCCACTTGAAATCGCAACAAATTATAGCAATAGACACATTTAATGTGTTGAAATCAAAGTTTCTGTCAGAATTTTTGCAGGTTATTGTAGCAATAAATCATACCATTCACAATAAGCTCAGTAATCACTAATTTCTAGAAACATTGTTTCCATTCTTAGCAATATAGTGTGACGTATAGTTCTAGATGTACGAAATCCTTGTTCACCTGAAAATCTATATCGATGTTCAGCTTCGGCATAGTGTATTGTGCAGACACCAAGACGAGAGTATAAAGCATATATTACAACGAAGTATCCCCTTACCTATGCTTGAATTACGGCTGCTTTTTGGTTTTGCAAATGTTACCACCGGAAAGAATAACTTCAGCTGCTCAAACAGAAGAAATAAAAAAAAGCTTTATTTTTTAGCACAGCCTTCTCACATACTGGTAAAACACAAACAGACCAAGTCTAAATGTAGCAGTGTGAATATTAGCACCCGCCCAAATAGTTGCTACAACTATAGTAGTATTTGATTCAACTAATAATAAAAATTCACAAAGGGGAAAATGGAAATTTGAAAAATAAAAGAAGTTGCAGAAAGAGAGTGGTTAATACGTCTCATCATATAGTGATGGAGAAGTTGACTGTTCAATTGCTAACAGTTCTATGGATGACTAGCTGCTTTCATTACAAGCCTAATATCTTGCTTTTTATTTTCTTCCGTGATCAACATAATGGATGAATATGTTTTCGCATTTTAGCATTACTTCCCCTACTGACTCAAAACATCTTAATACGTGGAACACTCGGGTATCAATTATCCTTGAATGTTGGTTGATGATTTAAGTAATATGCAATTCACCAAATCATATAAGAACTCAAAACTGGGATGTCAAACAAGTATCCTATTTACCTGGCAGTATAGAAGACTTGTATCTTTTCCACGGAATATTTTTGCTATAAACTTCCCACCTTCTCGAAGTATGTGTGTGACAATGGTTAAACCCTGCATAAACAGTAAGTCAGCCACTATAGTGTAGCATAAACTTTAATAAATTTCGCACTATCTCTAGAAACAAGGACTAGAAAGTAACAAAGGAGAAGTACACATGCTCAATGATATAATTCCATGTGCCCCCACTTAACCACACATTAGTTGCCGCAGAAGTCTGGGGCTCACCGCAAGTATGAGCTGAGACTGAACAAATTCATCCATGTCATGAAGACCAGTGACTGCAAATAAACACAGCACAAGGATGTCAAAGAAAGCATTAACTATTATGCCATTGAACATTAACTCATCCACAATTTGCTAAATAATGAAACAACCATTTATGTAGTTTTACCATCAGGGGCACCATCACAAACAACTAGGTCAGCCTTGCAGCCATCAAAATGTCTAATGACCTGGATACCAAGATAGTGAACCAACGTGATGTAGTACGAATAAATTACAGTTGCACAGAAATAATATACATAATTGTCATTATTCACAATAAAGAATTCCCGGAGGAATGAACATACGGAATGACGAAGAGCACTCAATAAATTGGAATGAACAACCCCAGGAGATCAGATTTTAAAGGATCACATGGCCACTTACTCCTTGAAGTTCATATGTCAATTAACTTTATTTTTATCATTACCTTTGTACTGGACATTCAATTACATATATTACTATTACCTGGAGGAAAGCGCTTAAAGGAAAACAAATTAAACCACAAGTAGTGATCTCGCCAAACATCTATGTTAAATATTTGGGCATAAAAGTGCCAAAAATTGATCAATGCTTAGCTCAAGTTTGTCCATATTTGCATGCTTAAGGAATCATTAGTGAGCATGAATTTTGATCATTCAATTGTGAAGTTCTGAAAACTTGAACTAAACAAGCATCTTACCACTTCAGCAGTTCGGGCATTGGTGATATCACCTTGGACTTGGATAACACCTTCAATAGGGGCCATTGGTTGCAAGTCAATGGCCACAATAAGGGGAGGATCATTCCTGTCAATCAAAGTGTACAAAGTAATCATTTTATCACAAAGCATGCATGTCATGTAAGAAGGTAATATTATTAAATCTGACCACTACATTCTAGTCCTGATGAGACTAAAATGAGGAAAATTCCCCTTCATTCTAAAGATAGACTGACTGCCCGAAAGTCCTGGTACAAATGAAATAGACCCACTAAGCAATTGGCTTCACATAAGTCATTCGGTAGATAGTAACATCAAGCTAAGGTCTCAATAAGAATTATAAGTTTTCATAGATCTATGAAATCTTGGAGGAAAAGGTTTATTTTAAGTTTACCTAGAATCAGGTGAGAGCTTTGCAGGTATGAATAATTTTCGACTCAAAACCTGCAATGGGAATATCTCAAACTATCATATCAAACTTAGCAAACAAGTTCCCTGAAGGTAACTCAGCTAAGCAGAAACTATCAGTTTCACAAACTGCAGGGAGTTTGTGACTAGTTTATCAATTAGAATGAAACCAAGAATTGCAGAAAGGTCGGCGCAATTTCATCTGCTCTTGGAACAAAATAGTATGGTCAATCAAACCAAATATACCTGACTCCAGCTACCAGGTGCAGCACATAAGTCTACCACACGCTTTACTCCTACAAAATGAAACACACGATACGGATACATTTTCCCCGTTATGATGCGACTCCTTCTTTACAAGATAAAGGAAATGAATCAGCTTAAGAGAGAGATTAGGATAGTACTGACCTTCAAATATGTTGAACTCTTCATCTATCTGAAGAAGCTTAAAAGCACTACGAGCACGCCAACCTTCTTCTTTAGCTTTGCGGTAATAAATATCCTGCATCCCAATTAATTAATTCATGTGCCTACCAAGGAAAGATTTTCTAACTCGAATTAGACGAGAAGAGCCACATACCCTTTTGTCCCTCGAAGCCTTTCCCATGCTTCAAAGAACTAAACTTTCTGTGAAGATACCAATATTTTCCTCAGTTCCAAACACCCAAAAGACAACCAAAATCAAAAACAAAAGAAACCCTTTTGGTTTTAAGACCAAAGCAACAACAAAAAACTTATTTTTTAACCCAACCAGGTAGCAGAATACATGAAAACAGAAACAAAACTCAAGAAAAAGACAGAAAAACAGATAAAAGAGGAATCTTTAATGCTGTTAGGAGCTAGTGAACAGCTTCTAAACCGTCACCAACCCTCCGCTTCACCCGCACTCGTGGGAAGTTCCGTAATTCACTAATTCTTGGCTTTAATGGTAAATTCAGTCGATATTTAAGTATTAACCTACAGCTTTTGTTTAGATTTGAGACAATAGCCACTAACAAGGTGTTTAGGACGTTCCTAGCCGGTGGGCTGAGAATTGCTGCATTCGAACTTAGGCCCTTTAAAAATATTTAAAATAATATTATGATTGTCACGTCTGTACATAAACTATCATAAATAGTCTCTGTAGAGGTAAAGCTGCAAATTATCTACCCCAAATCTTGCTTTAATGCGAAACTTTGAGATATGATAACGGCTATAATAAAGATATGATATGTTCGAAATTTAAATTGTGTTAAATATATAAATTATTATATTTTCAAATTAACAAATTGATTTAGTCCAATTCTAACTTATAACTTAAATTAATCAAAATTTAAGTTAAACTTGAATTTAAAGATCAGTTCGACTTATCCCAGTCTCTCAAATAGGTCAATCGACTCTAGCCTAATCTAAACGTTATAAACGACATTACGTTTAAATCTTTTTTCTAAAACGATATTATTTTAATTTTGAACTTTCAAAATTTATATACTAAAACAGTTCAATTAAGTAACTCGAGTTTAAAGATCATAACAATAAGTCGATTCGATCAATTTTTTAAAAATTAAAAATGAAAAAAAATTAATTGTACCTAAATCTTAGTTGAAACTTAGATTAATTCAAGGCTCAACCTTTTTTCAAGTAAAATAATATTATTTTGCTTTAAAAAGTTAAATCTCGAGTTAGTCTAGAACTGGACAAATCGGACTCGGCCCGATTAAAAACAATTACGGGCCCTATTCGAGTTTGGTCTAAATGTCACAATAATACGTCATTTTTTGAAATTCTTCCTCAAACTGATATTATTTTAGTTTTGAATTTACAACTAAATAGAACACTCGTACTACTCATAGAAAAGAAGGAAAAAGCCATGCAAAATTTGAAGTAATGAGATAGGAACTTAAGCTAAGCAGCCAAATGCTTGGAGAAGTAGTGAACAAGTTATGAACATCTAACTCTAGAGTCTAGGCTCCTCCAAGCTCATTCCTCAGATTGAATGACAACGTTGGGCTTTCAGAACCAACTCCAATAAAAAATCCTTAAAAATGGTTATCTTAACCTTGTCCAAACCCCAAAATTTTCCAGTGTTTCGACTCAGAAAAGTGATACAGCACCAGAAAGATGAGAGCTTTCCCAGACTTCAATGCCTTCAACATTTTCTCTGCTAACAAACAACCTATCACCACCAACTTCAATCTTCCGTATAATCCCTCGCTCTGAATCCTCCAATTTATCAACAAAGTTCCTCCTGAACATCCGCCCTTCAATTCTCTTCTCTCCTTCTTCTTCTTCAACTCTTGACCACACCTCTAATGACCCATCTCTTCCTACAAAAACTTGCCCCCTGTAACAATGGAGGACACTGCTACTCCCACCTCCAGCATATCTCAGACTTGGGTTTTTATCTTCCAGGTATACCCATGGATCATCACTCAATTTACGTAAATCAGCCACTGCTAGGTCACCGGACTTTGAGCAGATCTTAAACAAGGTCGACTCCACAGGGTCCACGTCGACGTCAGCGAACGAGTCCCCGAACCGGCTGCTCCGGCCCGAACCCGGTTCGTTCGTCTCCCAAACCACTGAACCGGACCTAGGGTCCCAAATCCTGATGTATCCCGAGTACCCAAACGCCCCGCACGACACCGCCGATCCGATGATCGTGCCGGTTTCTGGCAGCCATGTCAGCTTTCCGGAGACCATAGTCTTCGTCGCGCTTCCCGATTGTCTCCCTATCTCGGAGACAAGCTGGAGCGTCGATTTATCAACCAGTAAGATGCAATTCTCTCTGTGTGGACAATCAAATGATGCGAAAACTTTATCCGGCGAGTCGGCGATTGCGGTCACGCGCGCTTTGTAGATTCTCGGATCCGACGGATCGGTCCAGTGGATTGACCCGATGTGGCTAACGCGGGAGAAGTCGTAGAAATGGAGTCCGGCCGAGGAATCAGAGCCGACTGCTGCGACGTCCGGCCACACGCGACAGAGAGAGGTGATATCCTCGAGGTGAGTTCGGATCGTGCACGAGTGGTTTAGCGTCCAGTCGTACGCAGAAACCTGACCACCGTGAGCGATCCAGATGGATCCGTCTCCGGCCTCGGCGGTGAAGGCAGATGGCAGGCCGTCGGACGCGGGACGGATGGTGGCGACGACGGAGGCGTCGATGCCGGAGAGAGGAGGCGGCGACATGGCCGATCGAAGCTGCGATTCGATGCCGTAGTAGAGAGCCTCGTCGGAGAGCTCTTGTTTAGAGAACCGTCGAGCGGTGGAGGGGAGGCGGTTGGAGCGGAGGAGAGAGAGGAGGACGGAGAAGATCTCCGGATCGCGGTCGATGAAGACGGGTTCGTTAGACGGTCGACTGGAGAGGGCGGCAAGGAGAGAGTCGGGGCCGCCGGACTGGAGCGTGGACACGGTGGTCTCGAATAGCTTCCCGCCGACATTGAGCTTGATGCGGTCGCTTGGAGTGGGGGTAGGGGCAGAATCGGAGAGTCCCTCGTCCATTCAACTGTAGCGATGAGCTAACACTGGTTGAGGATGGTCCAAGTGCAGACCGCTACTAACCGAAATGACACAAATACCCTTTATCCCATGCAATAATAACCGAATATGGGTTTAATAAATAGTTCTAACTTCTAAGCAGAGACCCCGAGCCAAATACATAGCTGATAGCTCTAAGAAGTAGAAACCCAAACTTGCAGGAAAGTGGCAAGATTAAGACATTAAATGACACGTGTCGAGCTCTGTTTGGTAGTCTTCTTCTTTTGTTTTAAAATCCTATTTAACTTTAACTCCATGACAAGTGAATTGGTAAAGGACTCTCCTGGTTTAAGTGAAATCATGGATTCAAACCTCCTTCATGTATGAAGTCGTTTAAAATTTGAGGCTATAATTTTGCCTTTCTTAAGGGACCTATCCAGTTTAAGCAGAAATTAGTTTGAGTGTGGATGACTTAAAAGATATCTTCCTATAATTAACACCCGCATAAGCAACCTAAAAACAAAAACCCCGTTCTAACTTGAACCGATCAGTCAGTCAAATTGTGTGGTAACTAACTGGGAGAAAGTACATATCCTTTTCCTTGTAACAAATGCAAGCAATTCAGCTAAAAGAGTACATATCCTTTTCCTTGTAACAAGTGCAAGCATTTCAGCCTCTTTCAACTCTTAAATGCCTGATGGTAATTGAACCCACCTTATACATATCATCGTCGTTCTTGTAGGCCGAAGTTTTGCAATAAAACGAAGTTTAGAAAAGTCTGATAATATATAACTTTACTCTTACATAAGTACTTAATAAACTCTAGAATGAGTCACATCTCGCCAACATATTGAAACCTTATCACAATTTAGTTATGTGCTTAATAACGTCATTTAAACGATGTCGTTTCAAAAAAATAAAATTTTTAAATCAACTTATATTATTTAAACCCTTAGCCCTTTGTTTTCAATTTTCAGCTTACAATGTTCTCCCAACGTCCCACATCACTCTCACGACACAATACACCAACAAACTAAAAACGAAGAGCTAAGGGACTAAATAGAGTAAATTGATTTAAAGATTTTATTTTTTTAGATAAATGTCGTTTTATTTACGAAATTAAATGACATTATTTCATTAATTTTTATTTGTTATGCTAATTTTGGCTAACATATATTAATAATTATAAACACATGGCGGAGAAACTAACATTAGGCTAGAGTTGAAATTTTTTTAAAAATTTGAATATTTAATTATCACTTTTTAAAGTTCAAGCTATAATTATAAAATTGATTAAAGTTTGAGTTTTTTTAATTAAGCCTAAAATATAAAGAGAATTTTAATATTTAGGAGTGTTTTAATCTCTTTTTTCACAAAATCTCAATTTTTATAGAAGTAATCCAATATTGTATAAATCCAAAATCACAATATACATTAAATCTCAATTTGATTATACCATCTGGGGGGAGGGGGAAAGCTTTATGGGATTTTGATTTGATTTTATTCAAGCCTTCTCTTTCGTTTCCTTCCTGTTTGGAACATGATCGTCTGTTCCTATTTTCGTATACCACCTTATGCTCGAAACCATCATCCATTTAATCGGAATAGGAAATTTGCTCCTAATTCTACTTGCAGTCTAAAGTTTTAATATGTGAATAAATAATTAAATTTGTCACTTTTTCTTACATATATACATGTAATCATGCATGAAGAATCTTGTTTGTTTCTTTTCTTTTTCTTTTTTGGATTATAGTTTGTTTTGAGCTCCTGACGGAGAATCATAGACCCAGTAGATCCTATACAACAGTACATGGAATGTGGACGTTTAAAAATGAAAAGCCAA
>JANZLF010000004.1:36024715-36045056 GCA_026546835.1 Erythroxylum foetidum
GCAATTTTAATAAATAAAAGTTAAATAAACTGAAGTTTTAGTATCTCATAATTATCTCAACACTAATGAATGAATCGTAAATTATTATTATTTAATTATAAATATAAGAAAATATAAATATGAAATATAAAATAGGGATTATGCTAATCATTTCTTTATTAACACCAATACTGTATTTATTAAGCATTTATTTATTTCTTTTTAGTATTTATTATTTTCAAATAAGTTATTTTCTTTGGTGGTTGGCAAAGTAGAAATTACGAACCAACTAGCAGCGTGTGACCCGCTATCTAACAATGGAGAATGGTTGTACCTCCCGTAGACAGGAGGAGTCGATTTTACACGCTATACGAGATTATCCTCTCGTAAAATTCATCTGGCATAAATTTCTCCATGCAATGGTAGATAGGGATTTTTTCCAACCTGATGAGGGGACCTAACTTAGTTCCAATCTTAGACATCACGTACAACTGAATCAGGTAGCGTGAGATATCATTTTTGGCGTTGCTTGCTGGTTTTTATAAAAGTGGAGAAACAACATCATTTTTTAGCCGAGTTTTGTCTAGCCAGTATATGGAACTAAAATTATCATAGCTTTTGTTGATTGGATCATACGGGTCAGTAAGATGAAAAACTAGATCTTTCAAGTACAAGGTTTACTCTTAGGTACACTAGTAGGTTGAATCAAATCTATAGAGGGATGGGTTAAGATTAATACGGTTGAAGCGGTGAAAACATGATCCAATATTGCTTCAGTCGGCGACATAATTAGGACATGCTAAAGTCACTGTGATCCTTTAGCTGCCGAACTCTGGAAGTACATTCAGGACTTATGCTGTCGTGGGAGCGGGGATGTCACATGATAGTCGAAGTAGACTAGCTAGAAGTTATTATCATTCTCTCCTCTTCCATTAGCGATATGTCTGACATTAATCTTTTAGTGACAGCTATCTGAGAAGGAAATCAGTGTGCAGATAAACTGACTACTCTAGCCTCTTTAGCAGGATCGGATCTGCATGTCTTTCATGAGCCTCCAACGATCGTTAAGGAAATATTACACTAAGACATGAATGGAACTCTTTACCGTAAAACCCTACATTTGTAGGATAATATGGTTGAGTGATAGTTTCTTTTAGTTTTTTTTTCCTTGTAAACAAAAAAAAAAGAGACTGTTGCGTACTACTACACTTTTTTAAAATAAGTAGTATGTTAAATAATTTGATAAAAAGCTAAAAAATCTCTTTATTAATGGTTTGACTTGTTAAATAATTTATTTAATACTTATAAATAGTAAATTATTATATGTTTTTAAAAATTTACCATATATATAGTGATTTGGTTGTAAATTCTGAAGTTTTAATTGTCACTTAATAAAGAGCCATTATTGAAATTCATTTTAAGGAGATTAAAAAAAAGGGGTTTAGCCGTTGAAACGGTTTTCCTGTTCCCGGGCTATAAAAGGAACGTCCAGAGGTAGCTCAGTCCCTCTTAGTGATGAGAACAGAGTCTCTGTTTCTTGCATCTGAAAATTCACTAATTTCTCAGAAACCAAACATCGGAAGTGGAAAGTACAGGGAATTTGAGTTTCGTCTCTTTCACTCTTTTGTCCTTCATGAAACTTTTAAACAGTGGGAGTGAAACAAAAACCAGAACGAAAAGACCCCAAGAAACCAATACAAACAGAGCAAGGTCACTGTGTAGCAAAAGTAGGTGCACATAGTTGATATTGTTGGTTCGATAAGAGCGAAAAGGATCTTTTTTTTCTTTTCTTTTCCTGTTTCTGAGGTCTCGCCGTTTTTGGGGTTTTGTCTCTGCAGATTGGTGGCACATTAAATCGAGCTTTTATTGAAGAGAGATCCGTAGCCTGTGGATTTTATATTCTGCAATTATTTCAATGCATTTAAGGCTTTCTCTGCCATAATTCTGGAACCGATAAAGCTTGTATTCTACACCTGCTGAGGCTTCTAGTTAGGTAAAGGACAAGCTTGAAATTGATCAGGATCTGTTTCTGGTTTCTTCAATCTTTTGTCCGAAAGAGACTTCTCATTACAAGGTTAGCTTCAAAGTGGGTTTTGCTGTTGTGGGCTGTTCTTCTTTTTAGTCTGGTTCGTGAAAACATGTTAAAGCTCTAGCCTTTTTCGTTTTCACCTTCTTCTTTTAGGATTAGCGTGAGAGCTGTGTTATATTATATGTAATCTCTTGAAGTTTGGAAAGGAATTTTGTGATTTATCTTGATCTGGGTAGGGTCTTTCGTTTTCTGGGGTTGAGTTTTGATTATGGCTTTTCTTTTTTCTGGTCTCATTACTCTTGTCTTTTATATGTTTCAGATCTACCAGGATTTAAACGTTGGCTTGTTAGAGAGAATCGAACACAATGTTGCCTCAGAAGCAAGCAGAAGAAGCCATAGTGTCCAACTTTAATATTGAACCTGACCAGGCAGGTAAAGACGAAGAAGAAGAAGGACAACAACACTCCATGTTTAGCGTCAAGAGCCTTCTCTGGCATGGAGGCTCTGTCTGGGACGCTTGGTTCAGTTGTGCTTCGAATCAAGTAACCAACACAAAAGCCCATCTCACAAAATCCATTCTTTAACATGAAAACATACCCAAAATTCCTGATTTCCTTTCCCTGAAACCATTTTTTCCTGGTTACTTGCAGGTGGCTCAGGTACTCCTGACACTGCCTTATTCCTTCTCACAGATGGGAATGCTCTCAGGAATTTTGCTTCAGGTATTTTATGGGATAATAGGAAGCTGGACAGCTTACCTCATTAGTGTGCTTTATATCGAGTACAGAAGCAGGAAAGAAAGAGAGAATGTCAGCTTCAAGAATCATGTTATACAGGTACAACGGTGTTTCTTCTTCTAAAAAACCATCACCTCAAATCTTGGAACAAGAAAACAAAAGAAGGGCTTACGTTTCTTTTGTATTACAGTGGTTTGAAGTGCTTGATGGTTTACTGGGTCCATACTGGAAAGCTGCGGGACTTGCCTTCAACTGTACTTTCCTACTCTTTGGATCTGTCATTCAGCTAATAGCTTGTGCGAGGTAAGACGATACGTTCATTACCTTTGTTCAATCATAACAATCTGATCTTGGTTTAATTCGATTTTCTTAACTCTTCCTTGTTGGTTTCTTGATCTGAAACAGTAATATTTACTACATCAACGACAGATTGGACAAGAGGACATGGACATACATTTTTGGAGCTTGCTGTGCTACTACAGTGTTCATACCCTCTTTTCATAACTACCGTATTTGGTCCTTCCTTGGCCTTGGAATGACCACTTACACTGCCTGGTACTTAACCATAGCAGCTCTTGTTCATGGCCAGGTAAATAAATGGTCTAAAAACCAGAAATCTAAAATGCTTATTGCGTATTTGATGTATTGCCCATGTGAAGTTCTTACGGATTTTGACCTTTTTTTCCCCCTGTTTTTCGTAGGTCGAAGGAGTGAAACACAGTGGTGCAACAAAGTTGGTGCTTTACTTCACCGGAGCCACCAACATACTCTACACCTTTGGTGGGCACGCTGTGACAGTGTAAGCTTTTTGTATTACTCTGTTTTTTTTTTAAAACCTTTATCTTCTTTGTTTCCGTCACCGGTTTCTACGCAGGTTCGGTTTGCAGCTTTTGCCGGAGACAAAATCATTCAGATCATGATTTTTTGTTCCCCATTTTCTCGGAAAATTCAATATGATCTGTGACTACTCACTAACCTGTGATAATTATATATACAAAAAATGTTTACAGGGAAATCATGCATGCTATGTGGAAGCCCCAGAAGTTCAAGTACATTTACTTATTAGCCACACTCTACGTCTTCACACTAACAATTCCGTCTGCCTCCGCCGTTTACTGGGCCTTCGGCGACCAGCTACTAAACCATTCCAACGCCTTCTCCCTCCTCCCCAAATCCCGTTTCCGGGACGCCGCCGTCATCCTCATGCTTATTCACCAGGTTCACAAATTTCACAACCTTTCTTCAGTTTCTTCAAAGTTAATAATACTATATTAAGGTTAAAGACATATAAGTCTATGAATTTTAGTTTTTAAAAAATAATAATTTAATTTTTAAATACTGATTTACTCAAGTTTTAAATTCGAAGTAAATTAATTAATTAATTTTATGATTAACTATAATTATTTTAAACTATTAATTTAAATTATATTTAATTAGTTAATATCCACGTAAATAACTTCTTTATAAAAAATACAAGAGGAAAGCTGCATATATTTATAACTCTCTCTAAAACCTCGGAAACAAGGAGTCTTGTACACTATGTTGACTTTATGATTAATTACTTAATGTCATGTTTAAGAACTAACTTAGATTACTAAAAATTAGTTCCGATTTAATTTAAGAATTGAGTTAAATTATTATGTCAGGAACATTTGATTAGTTTATATATAATATTTATCCCGTGTATATTTGTATCTTTTTTAACTAAAATTTGAAAAAAGTTTTTTAACAAATTATTAATTAGAATTGTTTTAAAAAATATTAAAATTTAAGACTTTTTAAATTTATTAAATTACACTACATATTTATATCTTTTATTTTATAAAAAAATAACAATCTTACAATAGTTTGATGCTGTTACAGTTCATAACATTCGGGTTTGCCTGTACTCCTCTGTACTTTGTGTGGGAAAAGGTGATTGGCATGCACGACACGAAGAGCATATGCCTCCGAGCACTCGCAAGACTTCCGGTGGTGATTCCGATATGGTTTCTAGCCATAATCTTCCCATTTTTTGGTCCTATCAACTCAGCAGTCGGGGCTCTTTTAGTTAGCTTCACCGTATACATCATACCAGCTTTAGCTCATATGCTCACCTACAGAAAAGCTTCCGCCAGACAGGTAAAAAAGTTCAGCTTGTTTCGGTTTTTGAATTATTACGTGCACTGCGTTTCGAGTGGACGGGACGTCGGCGGAGATGGTGGAGGAAGTGTACAAAACAGCATTTAAGGGTTGGATTTGGACATATTAGGAGCAGAATAGAGATGGTTGGTCTGTCACTTTCACTTAGTTATATGCTACAGTTGAAGGCATTGTACTATATGTTGAAATGAGCTGGCTTAGATTTGACTCACTTCCTTCCAAATAGTCCAAGCTACATGACATAATTGCCATTTGCTAGTCAATTCCATGTCCAACCTTTACTTTTTATTATTGGTTAGGTTCAGGTTTAGGTAGGTTTAAGTTGAGTTCGAGTTTAGTTTAAGTCTGTGTTCAGTCTGAAACAGTGTGTCTTGTGCAGAATGCTGCGGAAAAGCCTCCATTCTTCTTACCAAGCTGGACTGCAATGTATGCCTTGAACACGTTTGTGGTAGTGTGGGTTTTGCTGGTCGGATTCGGGTTCGGAGGCTGGGCTAGTGTGACCAATTTTGTGAGGCAAGTGGACACTTTTGGCCTATTCGCCAAGTGCTACCAATGCAAGCCGCCGCCGCCGCCGCCGTTGACGGCGGCATCTCCGGCGTCATACCCTCATCACTGATCTAAGCTGCACTTCCAACTTTTTGTATCATACATGGGGAGGTATCAATATTTCCCCACACAAGTGCATGTGTTATGGATTTCTTTTTTCTTTTTATTCCCCTTAAAATTAGATAAAATAGTGTGTTTGAATGATAATATATACACACATTTATATAATATCTTTACTCCATACTTACCATCTTCATTCTTAATTTAGATTCATAAAATTTCTTTTCCAACTAAAAATTAAGATTCGTTATTTTTTAATAACGCTTTTATAATTCATATTATTAATAAATCGAGTTGAGTTAGAACGATCTCTGGTTCATCTTTTTAAATTTGAGGGTTGAATTTAATTTAAATAAACTTGAATTAATTCGAAAACATTATTTTAGTATAATTGAAAAAACCAAACTTTGTTGTAATTTGTAAGTTACCAAATATATAATTCTTTCAAAAGAAATAACAAATATATAAACAAAAATAAGGTTATTTTTTTCAATTATATTAAAATACGTCTTTTTATTGAACCAATTCGGTTTTAGTCTATTGAATTTAACTCGAGCGTAACCCAATTTGCTAATTCTAATATTAGCGAAATTACTTTTATTTTGGCGATTAAAAAAATTAAATCCTTAGCTTTATATATATATATTGTATACTATTTTACATTTATATTAAGTGTTGCATGTTATTATTAGATAATTATATTTAAAAAAACGTTATGGGTCTTTTTTAATTTTTATTATAAAATAAAGTAACGTGGGTTGGTCTTAAAGTGTATGTATGTGGACGTGGTTTTAATGGATTATAGTAGAAGTACGTAGTGGGCCGTGGGCCAGATCTTTAGCATTCACATGGGTTCACGTGCCAGTATTTACTCCTAAAGATTCTCGTCCCGCACGCACAGCTTCCCCTTTTGAACTCATTCGTCGAATTTTAAGATGTAATATTCACTATTTTAAAAATTGATAAATTGGTAAGATGTTCAATTAATATTAGATTATTATAAAGTTAATTAAAAATTTAAATATACTTAAAAATATTACATTACTAAATTAGAGTCTAATTAAAAATATTATTAGATAAAAATTAATTAATTTATAAGAACTTATTAATTTAATAAAATCAATTGATTAATTAATATATTGAAATTGATTAATTTTTAACAATAAATTTATTAAAATAAATTAAACAAAAAATAAAAAATAAAAATAAAAATATTGGCGGATTAAGTTTTTTTTTCCCATCATTATTAATAACATCTCTTTAGAACAAGTTATGTTTGATCTGCCATCACACCTTTGCACATGTAGAAAGATTTGGGGCAAGCTATGATTGGTCCGAAGGTCACAGCTTGCAATTTGAAAGCTGATCGAATTAAGTTAAGTTTGATTAATTTTTAATTTTAAAATTTAAAAACGATATCGTTTTATTTAAAATGAGTTGTTTTTATTTGAAATATTCTAATTTTAGATCAAACTATATTCCGAACTCAAAACTCAATTTGGTCTGAAATTCGGTTTATTCAGATCGAGTAAGACAAAAATTGTTATTCCTAGTTATACATAAAAAATTTAAAATTAATAAATATAATTTTAGTTGATAACCTAATTTGTGTTTAAATTTTAAAAAAATAGACACCGAATCAAAGTTAAAATTTCAAGTATGAAAAAATAAAAAATATAATGTTATTTTAGGTAGTCTACTTTAACAATGACAATGAGCCCACCTATGAGTCTAGATTATGGTGTTTTCAATGGGCTTGTATATGTCTATGGGTCAGGCCCAGATCGATCCAAAGTCCAACTCTTCTAAACAAAATTAAATCATCTTTCTTAAAAATGTTGAGTCTCAATTAAACTGGATTTGGGCAGCTCAGACTTAGACTCAATTGAAAAAATTAATTTACACTTTTAATTTCAAGAAAATTATTTAAAAAAATTGACAAAGCTAATTTGTGAACTGGCTCGTTGTCATCCTAGTCTGTTTGGACTTAGGCTTTTGATTCAGGTTGTATAATATCCAAACTACGTGGTTTAGACTTGACCCTTTATCATACTTAAACTTATACTAAAACAACATTTTTTTTGGATATAACTAACTATAATTACCAATCATACTAAAAGTTGAACATAGAAAGTTAATAAGCAAACCGAACTGGATTAACTGAAATAACTGCCGAGTTGTATGTTTACCACTTGTTCGACGAATTGCCTTATAATCGTGCATAGACTAAAACCAGAGCCAAGCATAACGTACAACTTTATTAAGACCAACCTTATCCTGATAAATCCTGAAGCTTGATCATGGCATCACTTATGTTAATCAAGTGCCCTTACGTATCTTCGTCTCACTCTCTTCCTCAAAGAATAGAAGAAAGAAAACAATTGAAATGCAATTGTATTGTATTGCTTGTGTTTTCCTGAGTAACTTTACAGTGTATTTATACATGTTTGTGATATCTAAAAAGATAATGAAAATCAATTAAGATACAATTAAATACATTTAAAAGGAAATCAAATCTGTGCTGGTGGGATTGCATAAAGATTTGCATATATTTGCATATATTTATCAACCCCCCTTAAGTTCACGGTAGGTAGTCACAGTGAACTTGCCACGAAATTTTTGAAAAACAAATGAAGGTAGAGCTTTGGTCATGATGTCAACATTTTGATGACTTGAAGGAAGATGTTGAATTGGTAATGTTTTGTTGGTAACCAAATCTTTGACGAAATGAATATCAATTTCAATATGCTTTGTATGAGTATTAGTGATGGGATTGACAACAAGAAACATGGTGCCAAGATTGTCACACCAAAGGATCGATGGGAGGTGAGAGAAGCCAATTTCCCCAAGAAGAGATTTATGCTAACAAACTTCAGCAATAGTAAGAGCAGTACTTCAATATTCGACTTCAATGTTAGATCTAGCAACATTAGGTTGTTTCTTGGTACTCCAAGAGATGAGATTTGGACCCAAGAAGATACAATAACTAGACATAGATCGACAATCATTAGTGAAAAGAATGAAACATCGGTAACCAGAAAATGAAATAGATGGAGAGGGACCCCATAGATCACAATGAATAAGTTGTAAACACATAGTAGAAACATGAGATTGAAAAGGAAGACGAGTGCTTTTTTCTAGTAAACAGGAAGTACAATTATTCAGTACATTTGAGGATAATTTGAAAGGGAGAGATAGTCTGGAAAGTATGGCGGAGTGAGGGTGACTTAGACGTTGATGCCACAGATTAAGTGAAGTGGAAGCAGCTTGAAAAGCAATTGGATTTTGAAAACAAAGTGGTATCTGCATGGGATAAAGATTATTGTGGATGGACCCCGCGAATCTTGATGTTGAGATCCTTCATAATGTAACCAAATGGGTTAAATTGGATAAGGAAGGAGTTATCTTTAACAAATTTAGCTACATAAAGTAAATTAGTAGTAAGATTGGGAATATTAAGACATTGTTTAGATGAAAAAGATGAGTTGTAGTGCATAAAGTGACATTACCAGTGGAGGAGATGGAAAGAGTTTATCCATTATCGACAATCTCTTGATGGTATATTTGGGGGTGGTAGACATGATATGGTTGGGGATGGTGACCACAAGTAGTGGAAGAGAAATGATAGAAGGGGAAGATGTGGAGGATGTGGGTGGGGAGGAAGTAGCAAAGGGAAATAGTTTCAAGAAAGTGGATATGGCGTGAGATGTGAATTTTGGAGGCGATAGGATCAAAGCAACGAATATTTTTGTATTGAAAAAAATATCCAATAAAGACATACTGCAAGGACTTTGGAGAGAGTTTGTCGATAAATTGGGACCAAAGGAAAGGAAAACAAGCACATCCAAGCACACAAAAGTGAAAGAGATTAGGTAGAGAGAGGAAAAGAGCTTCGTGAGGGGACTTTTGATTGAGGACAGATATGAGAAAAATATTAATGAGATAGGTGGTTATAGAAAAAATATCGAGCCAGAATGATTTTGGTAGAAAGGCAAGAAGAAGAATGGTTCGTGAAGATTCCCATTAAGAAAGGCATTGCGAACATTTTCCTCTGGCACAAATGAGCAGGCCTTTGCCTTTCACCCACATCACTATATAACACCAACACACAAGCCTACTCTATTAATCCTCAACCTACTTATCACGCCTCCAAGCCCAATCACTCATATAAACCCCCAACCTAATGCCAAATTTACTAGAAATGGGGCCATATTGCAACACATTATCGTTACAGATACTCAGAATCTCGAAACCATACCAGCTCCACCACCCCTAATTATACCATCTCCACCACCTCAACACCATATGACCATCTACACTTGCGATAACACTCGTGTGTCTTGGATCTTTCTGACTATGTTTCCTATTCCACTTTACTCAAATCTCAAACGAACCAGATCCTACCTCCTTCACACAAGCAAACAATTTTTCATATTGACGCTAAGCCGTGCTTGATAAGTTTAATGCTCTACATCGCAATCATACCTGGATATTTGTTTCTCCACCTCCTAATGCCAACATTGTTGGATGTAAATTGGTTTTTTGAACAAAACAAAATTCTAATGGTAACCTAGATCGGTACAAAGCTCGTCTTGTTGCTAAAGGATATCACCAAACTCCTAACCTTGATTACACTGACACATTTAGTCCTGTTATCAAACCCACAACCATTCGCCTCATCCTTACCATTGCCCTATCCAAAAATTGGCCTATTCATCAACTTGATGTTCACAATGCCATTCTTTATAGGAATCTTCACGAACTAGTTTTCATGACCTAACCCCTGGGTTTGTTGACCCTCATCAACCTTCCTATGTATGCTATCTTCACAAAGACCTTTATGGTCTGAAACAAGCTCTACGAGCCTGGTTTCATCGCTTAAGTCAAAAATTACTTGAACTCAATTTCACTTCCACCAAATATGATACATCCTTATTTTTTCACTCCCCTCCTCCCATACCATGTTTCTCCTAGTTTATGTTGATGTCCTGAGTAACTTTAGGGTGTATTTATACATGTTTGTGATATCTGAAAAGATAAAGAAAATCAATTGAGATACACAAGATAGAATCAAATACATTTAAAAGGAAATCAAATACGTGTTGGTGGGGTAGCAAAAAGATTTGCATATATGTGCATATATTTATCAGCTCCCTCAAGTTCACGGTGGGTAGCCACAATGAACTTGCCCCAAAATTTTTAAAAAGCAGATGAAGGTAGAGCCTTGGTCATGATGTCAGCAATTTGATGACTTAAAGGAAGATGTTGAATTGATAATGCTTTATTGGTAACCAAATATCTGACGAAGTGAATATCTGAGCTTATACACTAGTCCTATTATCGAGCTATGCAATCAAGCGCTTTATCAATTCCAAATTTTCAAAACTACTACTGAAAACTTTTTCTATCCACTATTAAAACTTTTTGATGCGATGGAGCTCTTGAACTCATTAAAGGTCCCTTTGTCACCTTTCTAACTACACATGAAATCTCTTACCACATTTCATGTCCTCATACTTCACAACAAAATGACCTTGCTGAGTGCAAAATTCGTCACATAAATGACATTGGCCTTTGAAAGAAATAGAAGAAAGAAAGAAATTGAAATGCAATTGTATTGTATTGCTTGTGTTTTCCTGAGTAACTTTATAGTGTATTTATACATATTTGTGATATCTAAAAAGATAATGAAAATTAATTGAGATACATAAGATAAAATCAAATACATTTAAAAGGAAATCAAATCTGTGTTGGTAGGATTGCATAAAGATGTGCATATATCTCCATATATTTATCAACCCCCTCAAGTTTACAGCGGGTAGCCATAGTGAGCTTCCCACAAAATTTTTGAAAAGTGGATGAAAGTAGAGCCTTGGTCTTTGATAGAGAATGCAGAGTTAAGTTTAGTAATGAGATTTGTGAGGAAAGATGGTGAGGAGCTAGTGATTAAGATGTCGTCAACATAAACTAGGAGAAACGTGACATGAGAGGAGGTAGAGTGAACAAATAATGATGTATCAGATTTTGTGGAAGTAAAATTGAGTTCAAGTAATTTTTGACTTAAGCGATGAAACCATGCTCGTGGAGCTTGTTTCATACCTTAAAGGGCTTTGTGAAGATGGCATACATGTGAAGGTTGATGAGGGTCAATAAAGCCAGGGAGTTGGGCCATGAAAACTGGTTCGTGAAGATTCCCATTAAGAAAGGCATTGTGAACATCAAGTTGACGAATAGGTCAATTTTTGGATATGGTAATGATAAGGGTGAGGCGAATGGTTATGAGCTTGATAACAAGACTAAAATTGTCATAGTAGTTAAAACCAGGAGATTGGTGATATCCTTTGATAATATGATGAGCTTTATACCGATCTAGGGTATCATAAGAATTTCGTTTTGTTCGAAAACCATTTACATCCAACAATGTTGGAATTAGGAGGTGGAGAAACAAGTGTCCATTTATGATTGTGATGTAGAGCATTAAATTCATCAAGCATGGCTTGACACCAATGTGAAAATTTGTTTGCTTGAGTGAAGGAGGTAGAAGAATGGTAATTTATCACTTCCACTTCCTCTCAATCGGTCCCATTTGGTAACTACTTGCTTTTTCAAGTGATTCTTTTAGTCTTTGTGAGTTCTGATTTTTAGTCTCTACAGCATACCATGGAAGGGGTGACAAGAAGACAGCGATAGGAAATTGATTCAATCACTCATTTGGAAATGTATGTACATTTCTGGTTTTGTTTTTCTTGTTTTTCTTTTGGCTTTGTAGTTTATGCTCAGTAATGGAGTCGTGATTTGGAAATTTTTGTTTCTAGTTATGTTTCAGGCAAGGCCACAAGATATGAAGAAAGGAAGAGGCCCTATGAAAATACCTATCTTTCTTGATATCTCAAAGATTATGATTAACGATTTTGATGATAATGGTATAATATTCCAAAATTTAAATTAGATTTATTTCCTTGTATAATTAACGATCTTATTATCAAAAGAAAATAAATTATAAGAACTATGTCTTCTTTCTTGTAGGAATCTTCATTATGAACTTACCTTATTAGAAATAGTTTATTCGAAAGGATCCTATAAATTATAGAGGTCATATATTAACCCCGCGATTACTGAAATTTTTTTGGCAAAGATGACATCGAAATTTAGATTTAAATCTATCTAGTTAACCAAAGATGCAAGTGAAGTAACAGTTACTTGAAGAAATTGATTATTTAAGGAAGAACAACAACATTTATGAAGTAATGAACATATTCAAACTGTCAAAACATTTGAGCAACATCTATATTCTTGATAATCATATCATTATTATTGTGCTTTAGAAAGTGAAACCACTCTATCAACTATCAAGAGAGAAATTGTTATTTTATTTTTTGTTAGCTTTTAGAAGCTTATTATACACTTCAAATGTAGAAGGTAGGAGAATCTTGAAAAATATATACTCGTAAGCTTGGAGAAGCTCGTCAAATTTAATACTTGAATTATACAGTGAAACACTCAAATTTGATACTTAGGGAGACTAGACGTAGACTTGATTTGTAAGCCGAATCAATATAAATCAACTGCGTCATTTTTTTCTCTCTTCCCTTATCTTTTATATTTTTGCATTATATTGTGTATGTGATTATTTTAACAAGAGACTCCTTCACTTATAACAGGTTTCTTCTGTTTTCAACTTGCTAACGGTTCCTTTCATTTTAACAAGTGTTTTCTTTTTAATGTTTAAACAGGACTTATACTAATAGGCTCCTGTTGTTTAATACACTACTATCGTCTGACATGCTCTTCTTGTTTTAATATTTAACATCCTCTTATCTTTATACGAATTAAAATTAACTTGCAAAACTTTTTTTAAGTCTCACACAATTCACCACCTCTTGCGAGTGTTTGCTTTATCACTTCCTTCTCACCTAAGAAGGATGGTTTCGACGATGGTGAGCTTGTCAAGATTGAAATCGACGAGTGACTCTCCTTTGGTTGAGCAACTACACCTATGTTCTTCTTCTTAACTCAATCTTGAGGCCCTGCAATGCGTTTCTATTTAGTTTTTAGTTCCTGTGAATTATGAATCTCCTATTAGTTGGCATGTTTTGAAGTAAAGTCAGCATTTGCAGGTGTAAATAGCGTTAGATATAGTAGTCGTTTACTGGAATTTCATTATCAGATCATGATCTTTTCTACAAAAATTGAAGTCAAAAGAGAAAAAAAACAGAGAAGTTTAATGGAAGAATCAAGAAAGAGGGGAAGTAGAAAAGAATTGAACCGGTAGCCAGAGACTTTCTGGTTTATCAGAACAACAAGATCTTTAAGAAGGTTTAATCTTTTTGCAGACAACACAGTTCTCTAAGATTAACCTGTCCATTGCACTTCCAGCTTGGATTGTTAAGTTCCTGGTTTTCTTGTTCCAAAGGTGTAATGCATAGCTTTCTGTCAGGCTACGCAGTGTTTCTTCTGTCCATTTTTTTTCTGCTCTATTTGCTGGCTTCCTGAAGAGCCTGTCAATCTTCATCCAATCAACCGGATAAAATGCCTGAGGCTGCAAGATCGTGACGTTGTAACCGGGTTTAATTCCGACCCTCTCAACGACTCTAGAGATTAGGTAAGGCTGATTTTGCCCCCATTTGTTTCCATTAAAAGATTTGACGAATTCTTTTATGAAATCTTCTAGAATAGGATGATTAATGTCAAACATCATTACAGCATCATTTATTCTCCTCCATTGATTAGTGACTTGATCTGCACTTTCTGCCCCAATTGCATTTCTCAAATTCATGAAATCTTTCAGAACAATGAAGTCTGGATCTAAGTAGATCCCTCCATACTTGAATAGTATTGCAAATCTGAGAAGTTTGGAAAGATTTACAGATAGTGAAATCGAACCAGGGTCTCTTCTGCCACTCTTTATCTCATCAAACCAAGCTTTTGCTGGTGTGTTCTTTAGAAGAAAGGGTATGTCAGGTGTGACTGCCAGAACCTGGAAACCACGATCAAGTACTGGTTTCAGGATCTGGTACCCTTCAATGGAGTCCAAAGACCGTGACACAATGATTAAGCATGCATGAGGGTTAGCTTTGAATAAGCTATCCATGGCCAAGAATTCTCTTTTCCCAAATGTCTCAGCTGGTAAGAGCCATGTCATGAAGAACTGGAAAGTGCACTTGTTGAAGAATTCCAGAACTCGACCATGGAATTTCTGGCTCAACTCTGTTGAGTTCAGGATCTCAAGCTCTAGCGATTTCCTCCTGAACCAAGCTATTCTTTCTCCTTTCGTAGCGTTAAAAGGAGGAATCAGAGGATCAACAGCTTCCCTGTCAACTTCATCAATCTGCTGCTTCCTGGAAGTAACCTGCGATAATCCAAAGATCTCTTCGCTTGTTTGTGATGATGGGTACATAGGAAAAATGGAGACAAGGGTGTCAGAGCAGATTATGAAGAATATAACTGCAAACATCAGGACTGATGATAGTTGAGAATTCGCAGCTCGACTAAGTCGTCTGTAATTGAACATCTTCTTAGAAATTTTCTTCACTTTCATTATGAGAGCGTTCATGGAGCAGAATAGTTTCCTATCCTCACAAGTAAAAGCTTGGAGATTTACAGGCACTATATACATTAGGAGAAGTCTTAAACATTCTAAACGTGATGATAGGAAGACATTTCTGCATCATCATCGTCGTCATCCCGTGATCTATCAACATTAATTTAGGGGAATTTAGAGATGTGTCTATCAAATAAATTCAATCTTTAATGTGGTTCTATTATCATCTTTAATATTGAAAAATTGGAACTTCTAAGTAATGATTAAAACACCAAAGTGGTCCGATCGATTTGATCTCACAAAATTTTAAATTAGCTAAGCTTTCAGTTCAAATTATTTTAATAACTCTTGTTATTAAAAATTGACCGATTTATTAATTAACCAACTGATTTGTATAGACTAACAAGTTTTTAAAATTAGAATAAATAAATTAATTTTTATGTAACAATCGACTTGAATTAAATTTATAAATAAGGATAATTTCTTTCTTCAATTCTATTTTAAACTTTTTATTTTTCAAAAGTTTTTATTTAAAATTATTTAAATAATGTTTCAAGATATTACAAATTTTATAACAAAAGCTTGTGTTAATTACTTGACATATTATTTTAAAAGAAATTAGGAATGACAATGAACTAGACTGGGCCTGGGTGGCCTTATTCCTTTTGTCCCAATTCGAATTGTTATTTTTTAAAAAAAATTATCAAACGACGTTGTTTTGTCATTAATCAACTCAAGCCTGATCTGTTGGCTTTGGGTCAGGTCGGACCAAACTCTTTTTTCATTCCTAAAAGAGATTGTTATATGATTGATTAATAATGTTTTCATAATTGCCTAATTTAATCATATTATAAAACAACAGAAATTTAACCCAATGATATTAAATAAAAATATTTAAAAATAATTTGACAGATATTTTTTAATTATACAAGATAAGAAAAAAATTAGTAATAAATTGGTTATGACCTAACTATATAAATATATTTTCACGTGCATTAAAATAAAATTTTGTTAAAATAATTTAACAGACATTTAATAAAAATTTTAATAATGTAAATATTTATCAAATATTTTAAAATATCAAAAGTATTTTTTAAAAGTTAGTGATATCCTACCAAAGAAGAAGTATATGTCTTTGTTATTACTCGTTATAACTGTTCTCCTAAGGTTACTCTAGGTGGTATAATAATAACCTACTAAAATTTTTCTGACAAGTAAAGTGTGAAGAGTTCCAATAATATATAGTCTTACTCTTAAATAATAATTTAGTTCAGTTCAAATCTGGTTGAGCTCAACTTGATCAATTGTCTTTAAATCGATTTCAAATTTAAAAGAATTATTTTAACATGATCCATAAATTTAGAACAATGCTAAAATGACAATATTTTGATATAAATCGAATAATTCAAGTTCATTTGACTATGAATCGAAAAATGTTGAGATAAAATCCGACACAACGTATTACTACTCCTTGTGGACTCATTTTAAGTTCAGAATATAGAAAGTTTATCCGATGATTAAAAAATTTAGCTGATTTAATTGTAAAAATTTTGAATTTGTTGATATTTTGGTTTGATTTTAATTTTTTAATTCAATTTATTTTAATAACTTTTATTATCGAAACCAATTACTCAATTAGTTTACTAAATAAGAGGCTAATTTTATAAATTAATCAATTTTTGTAAATAAAAAATTAATTTTATTTAACACTATCTTTTTAAATTAAATTTCAAATTATTGAATGATTAAGTGCATTTTTCGATCATATTTTAAAATTTTTAATTTTACTTAATTTTTAATCAATTTTTAATGATATTAAATCTTTTAAATCTTAAACTTCTTATCTTATATGTTTAACTTTTAATACAATTTTTAAAACATTGAGTTTATCTAATAATTAGTCTTTCTATTATTTGTTTTTATTTAAATCTCTTATCTTTTCGTTTAACAACTTATAAAACATTGGGTTTACCTACTAATTAGTCTTTCGATTTTTTGTCTTTTTTCCAGTTTGTCATGTTCTAAACAGCCAGGTTTTCCCAAAATAAAAGATAAAACAGCACGTTCTTCAGAGCCGGCTTTTTATTAATTTGTTTATTGAAGAATGCTCCATTGTTTCAAACTTCCCTTTGTTCATGTCTGGAATTTCAAGTTCTGTTCTGTGTCCATTGATTTTCTGCATAATTTAAGCTAAAAAAAGAGATCTTTCCATTCATGGTACCATCATCAGAGATAACAGAAGAGAAGGATGAGGAAGACAACTACTTATTCATCAACACAGAGGCTCAAAAGGAAAGGATAAGACAGATCATAGAGTACCAGAAATCCTTGTACTGGTCTTCTTCTTCTTCTTCATTGTCCACTTCAGCTGCTTCTTGTTCCTCGTTCTCTTCTTCTCGCAGAAACAGCAACTTGTTGGATTTGATGAAAGTTGGAAGCATGTCTTTGAAGAGATTGTTTGAAATGGAGCACACAACTTTGGCGACCCATTTTCAGGATTATAGTGGCTCACCATTAATAAAGACTATACCTTTGTGGGGTAGTGATGATACAGATAATGATATCTTTGATCCATGGTCAGCCATTAAAAAGATTGGAACTTCTAATGAGTTTGGAAGTGATTCAGCAAGTAAGTTTGCTTCTGATGCTAGCTTCAGAGATGGAGACTTCCACGATGTCAACAACAGGCGCAAGTTGAAAAGAAAAAGTTCTTTCAGGAGGTTGCCAGGATTGAGTTTTCATAGATTTAAGTGCTTCAGGTTCAGGTTGAGATTGAGAAGAATCAGGATTAAGATCTGTGGTAAAATTTTCTAAGTTTTGCCTGTAAATTTGCTATCATACGTAGAAGGAACTTGAACCCCAATGATAAAAAACATACAGACAAAAACTTGCAGAAGAAGGTAAGAAAGGAAGAAAAGGTTTCTGGCAGTAATCAAGTCCTGAGATTCAGTACTTTATCCTGATTCTGGAACCTGAAGAGTGACAGGAATTGTTTCTTGGGTGCAGATTCTGGGAACATGTCTTTTATTCTTTGAATACTACTGCCAGTTAGTTCATAGATGATTTGCCACTTGTCAATCCATCAAACTGCAGATGATTTGCAATGATTTTCAACTGAATTGGCAAATGATGCAGTGATCTTTGATCAACCTTGCCAAAACTTTACCCTCTTCAATGTTAAACTTTCTGCTAATTCTATTCCATAGGTGCAACCCAAAAGAATTCACATTTAGTTGATGTAGTGTATCGCTGACCCGTCTTGAACTTGTCAGGTTTTCTGGTTTCTTAAAATATCTTCCTATGTTCTTCCAATCGACAGGATAGAAGGCCATAGGTGGCAAGACATAAAAGTTGTATCCTGAAAGTCCTGCTACTTTCTCAACTACCCTGGAGATCAAATAAGGGCCATTTTATCCCCATATGTTTCCATCAAAATTTGAAACAAAATCCTTCATGAACTTGAATAGTAATGAATCAACATTTTGTGCTTCAACAGAATTCTTGAGCCCTGTGAAACTTTTACGAACAATAAAATCTGTATCCAAGTAAACACCTCCATACTTATACAAAGCTGCGATTCTGATAAGGTTTGATCGATTCTGAAGAATTGGAATTTTGCCAGGGTCCTTGTGGCCTTTCTTCAGCTCGTCAAACCAAGCCTCTGCCGGGTTATTATGTTGATTTTTGTCGGGATGTGTGGAGGACTCAACTGAAAAGAAACTCAAAATACAATATATTGATTGTAATATTTTACAATCAACATTGACACAAACTCTCCACTCACTCACGGCACACACCTCATTTTCACTCATTAATGCTGCTCACACACTTACAGTTAAGGTTTTCTAGATATTATTCTAGAATATTATGGAAGAGTTGTACAGTAAAATATTATTTATGTACAATTTGAAGACTCTGGAGAGATCAAGAGAGATGTTAGTGACTTCTTAACACCCCCCTCACCGACTACTCTCTTATTTTTGAATTCATACTAAAATGCCTTCTAAATTCTTCAAATTTTGTTTCATTGATTCCTTTTGTAAATAAGTATGCAACTTGGTCTTTTGTCTTTACATATTCCATCTCGAATTGTCCTTGTAGTACTTTTTCTTGAACGAAGTGATAGCATACCTCTACATGCTTAATCCTTGCATGAAACACCAAATTTTTTGCTACAAGTATTGCTGATTGATTATCACAATGTAGCTCCATTGGATAATCCATTGATTGATGGAGATCCACCATTAGCTGCTTTATCCATTCACCTTCTTGTGCTGCCATTGTTGCTGCTCCACGGTACTTAGCCTCAATAGTTGATAAAGAGATTGTTGGTTGTCTTTCGCTACACCAGTAGATTGCTCCACTCCAACAAATGCTATGTTAGGTTGTGTTATTGACAAATAAATCAAGCTTCCCATAAGTTGTCGATACATTGTTGGATCTTCTATCTCGCGACCTTCTTATGAACAAAGTTTAATATTCACCTCCATTGGGGTGGAAACTGGTTTACAATCAAGCATTCCAAACTTGTGTAACAAGTCTTTAGAATACTTTTGTTCTTTGACTTGTTCTATTTCAAGTCTAAGAAAATGCTTCAACTCACCAATTTCCTTCATTTGGAAGCTCACCAAGAAATTACTTTGAATCTACTAAATTTCTTTTTTATTATCACTAGTAATGATAAGATCATCCATGTAGACAAACACTATTGCCAAGTTTCTATTCTCATTTTTCACAAGCAAGCTTGAGTATGTTAAAACCATTGTATATCCACTTTGTATTAAGAATTCAACAATCTCATCATACCATACCCTTGGAGCTTGCTTTAACCCTAAAAGGGCCTTCTTTAGTTTATATACATAGCCTGCATGAGTTGTGTTTTCAAATCCCTGAGGCTGCTCCATATATACTTCTCTGTCCAATTCTTTATGCAAGAAGGCATTCTTTACATCTATTTGCCAAAGTTTCCAAGATTTATTAGCTGCAAGGGCAAGCAGGACACATACTGTTGTAATCTTTGCTACTGGACTAAATGTTTCATCATAGTCTAGTCCGTACTCTTGAGAAAACACTCATGCAACTAATCAAGCCTTATACCTTTCAATTGTTCCATCAAGTCGTCTCTTTACCTTGAAAACCCACTTGTAAGAAACTAGTCGTGCATTCTTGGGTTATGGCACTAAGTGCTAAGTTTGATTATCTCTTAATGCTTGAATTTCTCCATCCATTGCTTTCTTCCAATCTAAGCTTTGTGATGCTTTTTCATGGCTTGTTGGCTTAACTACATCATTTTCTTTCATTAATGCT
>JANZLF010000004.1:36053018-36072236 GCA_026546835.1 Erythroxylum foetidum
TATATTAAATAATAATTAATAAATTACATGTTTCAAAATAAATTTAATTTAACTTAAATAATTTTTGACACCTTTAATATAAAATAAATTCAATTTTAACACTTAAAAATATTTGAATAATGCTCAAAAAATTTAAATTCAAGCATTTTAAGGCATTTGAGATTTTTTTTATTGACAACATGTTTAGCATTTTTTGGGTTATTTTGCATATCTCTTATTGGATTATAATCATAATTAATTATCATTAATTAATAATTATCTCCAAGCTGACTCAAGGTTGACAAAAAAGTTCAACCATATTCTCCTAATTCTTGACCTTTAGAGTAAGTGTTGCTGTGTTGGTGACTTACCACTGATCTTTAGATAAGGTAAAGCCTTTAAAAAGTTGTGCTTTGATTGAAATTGTTGCTCAAAAAACACATGGTCAGATTGTACTATTAAAAAAATTGGGAAATTGATAATTATAAACAACATTAGTTAATTAATATATAATTAAGTACAAAGGACAAAAAATTAAGATCATTAACTATAGACAATAAATTACAATTTAAAGCAACAAATAACCTAAAGTATAAAGTTTCTTATAATTTGATCCGAATTGTTTAATTTGAAACAAATTGGACGGAGTTCAAGCCATCCAATACACGTTTGGTTAGTAATATTCCTTTATTTTTTAACAACTAAATCACCCAACTAAATTAAATCGAAGCATTGAAAACTAAACTGAAAAATTAGTATATTCGAAAATTTTGTCCCCTATGGGGTGGTTGAGTTGTCGGAGTAGAAGGCATGGGGTCAAAAGATTCTATGTTCGATTCTTTCTATCTACGCTCTCTCAATCGAGCCTGTCATATAGAGCTTGCCTAATGTGGGGTACCTGATTGACGTGATTTATAGATTATTGCGTTAATCCAAAGATTTATACAGTACATATCCAAAAAGTAATAAGTGCAATAAACCGAGATGGAATCACAAAAATTGTGAGGAGATTAACAATCTAACACTTCATTGTAATAGTAGCACCTAACTGATAAGAAAATTAGTTAAAATGCCACTATAAGATGAAACAACCTACATTGCTACATCAACCATGCATTGGACTCTTTTTACTCGTACCTTCTTCTTAGTTTCAAAGATTATACACCCATAGGTTTGTTTTTTACCACTCACTCATAGCTATCAAGTGGGCTAAACTTCATGATTTTTTACCTAACCTTTTTATGGGACAAAATGATTTAATTGAGTATAGAAAAAACAAACAATGTTTCAAAGAAAATCAGTACTCATAATTGCAATTAACGGACTAAAACAGAGTAATTAAATCGTCTATATTTTCCTTAAATTGAAACTTTTTAAAAAACACTTGATTATTTATTTATTACGCATTTAAAAAATATAAAATACTAATTTTATCAACATTAAAAAAGAAAACTCAAGGTTAAAAAAAAGATTGTATTGCACTTTTAATTTTTTTTTTAAAATTAAGGGGTTAGTCGGGATCCAGTTCTCTGTTCCATGGTGTGGACCAGAGTTGGCATAAGGTTATGGATCTTGAGGGCTAGTCGGCCACTGCTATCCTTAAAATTAAATTAGAAAAAAGAAAAAAAATTTATAAAACTCGTCAAGCTCTGGTGGTCCCCGTTAACGTCTATAAATACCATTGTCCTCCTACTTCATATACTCATTCTCATTGTCCCTGATAAAACGGAAGGAGTTGTTCTCTGAAACTTCAACTTCTTCTTCTTCTTCTTCTTATTCTTCGATCACATTCTTCTTCAATGGCAGTTCAACTAAGATTACGGATTCAACTGTTCTTTGTTTCTGTTGCTTATGTACTTATTCCAGGTAATAATGCTAACGACAAAGTTGTGATGTTTATGGTTGTTCGCACTGTGATTCGAACGTTGTGAATTGTAATCATTTGGGTATTGTAACGTTTTTGGTTCCAGGAGTTATATCAACAACCTTTACGATAACAAACAAGTGCAGCTACACAGTGTGGCCGGGTATTCTCTCAAACGCCGACTCGTCGCCTCTCGCCACCACAGGCTTCGCTCTCCAGCAAGGAGAGACCAGAACCGTCACAGCCCCTGCTTCATGGGGTGGCCGCATGTGGGGTCGCACCCATTGTTCTCAAGACACCACCGGTAAATTCACTTGCCTCACCGGCGACTGCGGCGGCACTCTCGAATGCTCCGGCAGGGGCGCCGCCCCTCCGGCCACCCTCTCGGAGTTCAAGCTCGACGGATACGGTGGTCTCGATTATTTCGACGTCAGCCTTGTCGACGGTTACAACCTGCCTTTGACTGTGACCCCTCAAGGTGGCTCCGGTCAGAACTGCTCCAGCACCGGCTGTGTCGTTGATCTGAACGGCGCCTGTCCGACGGACCTCAAGGTCACGAGCACCGACGGCGAGAGTGTCGCGTGTAAGAGCGCTTGCGAAGCGTTTGGACAGCCTGAGTACTGTTGTAATGGTGCGTACTCTACACCGGACACTTGCAAACCGTCCTCTTACTCCGAGATCTTCAAGAAGGCATGTCCACTTGCTTATAGCTACGCGTATGATGATAAGACAAGTACCTTCACTTGTGCGTCCGCCGATTATGTCATTACCTTCTGCCCCTCCCCCAACGTCAGGTAAATATCTTTTCCACTTTTCTTACCGTTTTACCCCTTTTTATGTCCACAGTACACCTTCTCCCCCTCTCCCAACATCAGGCAAATATCTTTTCCACTTTTTTACCGTTTTACCCCTTTTTTACTGTTCCCAATCATTATAATTACCATAGCGTTAAAACACTATAGAATGTGAACGTTAGGTTGACCGTTAACATTCAATCGTCCAACTCTGGCTTAATCAAGTTTGGATTAAAATTGAGGTTGTATTGGATTAATTTTACTAATTCTAATTAGGAGTGGTTTAGTAGTGTTAATTAGTAAATTTAGGCTGCATGTTATCAGACCTTCCTAGATTTCACTTTATTACCGAAATTTGTTTTTAATAAAGTAACACATATAATTTATAGATAATTATATAATTATAAAGTTTTAAGAATTAATGCCTTAATAGTTGTTAGCTAGGGCACGTCTTTCGCTGTAAAATCACATGGGGTCTGCAGAGTAGGGGGGGACAGTATCTAAAAAGTACACAGAGACCCATGCACCATTACACCATAGCAAGCCGTTACTTTGTTCAGAGCAAGTGGACAAGCCGTTATGTTATTATAGTACAGAAGTTAATACTCGTCATGTCATGTAATAATTGATGGTTTTTGTTTTCTTGTTTTTTTTATAGTCAGAAATCCTCACAAGGACAGAACTCGGACACTCCCGCCGCCACCACAACCCCCGACGGTAAAATGGTGTACGAAGGAGCCGCCGTAAGTGGAGCTTCGTCTTTAACCCGGTTTTTAGGGTCAAATGCCGTTCTGGGTATGTTCAGTATCGTAGTGGCAATGCTTCAACAACTGTGAGCTTGAAGGATCATGAATCTTCATAGGTCTTATTACCAAGAACACGGAAGCTTGCTTGGTTGGGCCACTGCAAGCTTTTTGGTTATGACGTTTGTAGTAGTAGCTAGTAGTTTAGTTTCAGAGGAATACATGGAGGAGAAGGACGCACGAAATAGGGTTGATTTAGCTGAGATAATAGTTCTTTTTAGCTAGTTAGTAATTCTTTTTTACAAATGTTATAGAGAGGATGGGATATTGGGATGGGATTCATTTGATTGTTCACACAGGCCACGAATGGATACAATGTCCAACCACCAGACCACATTTGGTGCTGGTGCCGAAGTTGATGAAATTCCTCATTTAAATTTCTATAAGCTTGTCTCTATGTATCATATACTCCATTCGATTTATAATAAGAGTCTTTTAAAAAAATACACGCTTATTAAGAAAGTTAATAAAATTATAAATATACCATTATTAATACTCCCATAAAATTACCTTGGTAATCAGCATCTTAAAAGAAATTGTAAGAGAAATTGTCTTGAAATTGTGATCTGTATAATTAAGATGAGAGAGAAATGAAAGGTTAATTTTGAAAAAAAAGTTATAAACATGCATACAAAGTCAAGAATTACATTTATTTTGAATAATTAAAATGTATCTAAAACGACTCTTATTATGAATCGGAGGGAGTATTCTCTTAGTGTACCAATATCGAAAACAATTCATAGTGAAATGAAAACTCTAGCCGCTCGTGAACGTAACCAAATCTTTGTGAATCATGTAAATCTGTATGTGTTTGTGATTTTCGTACTTACTATTTGATTATTGTGATTAATCGTTCGTAACAGTATCCCATTAATTATCAATTCCACTAAGTAAAAATAGGTGCACAGAAGATTGCCTTTGTAAGATAATATGCTAAAAACAATCAACAATTGAAATAGGTAAATTCAGTAGACAAGACAGGTTCTCGCCACCTTAAAAACATATGTTACCCTAGGATGGTAATTTTGACTCAACACAATATTAATTCCAGAAAATTAGTTTGAAATCTTTTAAATTAATTCAAATAAAATAATATTATCTTATTTAATATTTACATCGTAATTGATTAATATACTCATTGAGCTGGACTCGAATGAAGAAAAAAATTTCATAGTCCTAGTCTAATCCGACCTATTAAAAAGACAATAACAATAACCTGATAAAAATTTCGCAAATGTGCGAGATCTAAAGAAGTTCAGTAGTACACAACCTTACCTGCAATTAGTAAAGAGGTTATTTATGACATAAAAAGGATAAGGATGTAAATATTTAGATATATGCATGTATAGCTAATTTCTTTCTCAGTAACAATGGAGAAGGAATACTTGTCCAGTTGGTGATTGGGCACAACACTAGAAAAGTATATGAAAGTGACCAAAAGACTTGTACTGAAAGGAATGGGGAGGAAAACTTGGCTTCTTGCGATTAAGTGCAACTATAGCAGAAGATAAAAGGTAATTTCATTAAGAGATTTTGATAATCACAGCAGAAAATGATCCATATGTTCAGAAACGACATAAAAAGATCAGAAATGCTTGGTGGGGCAAATCTTTTTCCTTTATATTGTTTTGTATAGTTACGCATTCTGCCATTTCAAGGGTATGCTAAACATGTGTTTCTTGTCTTCTTTGTTGCTTCTAAAAACAACCAAATGCATACGCTTTTAAATATTTAATAACTGGTAAACTATGTATCTAAGATAAACCACTTGCTGAACAAGTAGATCAAATACAAAATTAAGTTTAAATTGAGATACTTATGAGTTTTGATGTCTTTTTTATTCTCAACAAACCCTTCAACTTTACTCGAAAGTTCAACCTTTTAAACTAAAATGCTATTGAAAATTTAATTTAAACTGCTTGAATAACCCCTAACGGCAACAGTTTCTCTTAATTGGTTTTTGTATTTTATGATCATTTTCACAGGCGAATCTTGAAGGGTATGGCCGAGTTAAAAATGAAAGATTGAAAACAAAAGAATACTCTAAGAGATATACTAGACCTTAAATTATTGATGCAAGCGATTATGACATGCCAACCTCCAGCCAACAGTTGTAAAGCAAGAAGCAACAAACCAGTTGCTTGCAGTACCGACACAACACTTAAAAACCATGGATTAACGAAAACGGCAAAGCTTTTTTTAAAGATATAAGGAACAGTTGCAGCACTGTAGCAGACAGATTTTGTTAAAAAAGGTCATGTAAAACGAGAACAGAGACGGGCACTTGCTCCTTGTGTGTTTTAGTAAAGAATCTCTAAACCTGACTCAAATTACGTACATAAGCATGTTTCAGGCACAACTTCAGGGAGGCTCTCCTGACCCTTTTCTTTTTAGGTAAGTCTATTCCATCAATTTCAAATTGTCTGCAACATAAGACACGTCTAGTTTTTCTAACAAGAAAACACTTTCACGAGGAATTAGGCTTTGTCTCGTACCTTTTTGGGAATGAAGCCCATCTGGGTCGGGCCAATTCATGTATAGCTTTCAAGTCACTTCAATTCAATCCCGAGGTGTCTGTGAGCGTTTATTGTCAGAGGCCGGACACGCCACTGGTTTTGCTTGTGGGACTGGGACATGCCACCGCTTCACTTCATTAACCAGCAATCTAATGTACAAGTTTCTATCGCAAAACAGAATGTAGAGTACACACATACAGAAACCAGAAAATAGAGTTTGGGAAAAGAGTTGAGTCATAGACTCTAACCCTTTTATCGTCTATTTCGTATCTTGACTGTTGTATACAATTTCAGCTTTTGCCGGATAGCGTAATTCTACAAGACTTGCACACAATTGAAAAGAATTCAGACATCAGAAAGTCAACTACAGGTTCATTAGTTTCGGACAAGGCGTTTCAGCCTTCTTCCATCAAGAAACTTGTAAAACTTCCGGCCAGCAAAATTGGCGTGCAAAGACAAAGTTCAATTTTCACTTGGGCCATACATGTAGCTGGACCTGCTCAAGGAGCATTCCAGTGAATAGAACAACACCAGTTGCATACTTATGTTGGTTAATGGGTCATAGTTTCAGGCAGAGTGTAGTTTGGACATGAGATTGCGAACCAAAGATCAAATGAATCAAGCAGGGTAGAGTTCATTGATGGAAATTTCCCATGGAACCTTAAGGTTAATTTGTTTTGTGTTCCAACCAGCTAAGTCCAACTGCAGAATGAAATCTTCAAACTTAGCTTCCATCGCTAGGAGGCTTTGAGTAAGCTGATCAAAGACATCAGCAGAATTGTCCCAATTCGCGTGTAACCAATGAGCCTGCCAGACACTCTGCAAGACAGACATGCTTGTAGCACCCACCTGCATTTAAAATTAAATTTTTTTTTGAGAGAATGTGAAATCATCACATAAGTATTTGCAAACAAAACCAAGTTGTGTAATCCCAAGGTATTTGTGCTCGCGATACCTTGAAAGAAACAAAGGCCTCAAATTCTTTTTTCTGTTGATTAACAACAAGAAGATATTTCTCCTTTTCATACAGTTGAAGCAGCGTCTTTACCTACTCAGAAAAACAAAAGATATTATCATGGAACAACGCCCACATCAACATTTGTGCTTCCAAAGGTAAAATTTGAATGCTTTGCCAAAATTCCAAAAGGAAAACTATTATCTTTACCGGGTTGATTATTGGTTAAAGCTTTCAGATTTTTCTTCTCCAATAAGCAACATTAAAAGGGTAAATGGAAGCACACCTTTGCAGCTCTTATCTCACGGCCAAGCATCTCCTCAAATGGTACACCAAATATAATCCGTGGCTTCGTGAACCTTTCCCATGATAAAATATTTTCTTCATTGTTGCAATCTACACATCCTGAACAATCATACCAACTTAATTTTGATAATCTCATAAGACAAAATGTTATACACTAACAAGGGAATTGAAAAGGTATAATGTTACCTAGAACAACAGAGTTTAAGATGTGCGATTTCACCAGTAAACGAGCACGCTTGAGATTAATCTATACAAAATAAAACCAGAATGGAAACGTTAGTAATTGCATCCCAGAGATTAGCTTGTCTTCTCTCAACATCCTAAATTCCCATTCCCATGAAGTGAACAAAGTACCCATTTGTTAATTTATTTATGTACGAAGGAAGGTCACTGCTCAATCATGAATGAATTCCCCATGCAGTATACTCTATTCGTCAACAAGAAATTCTCTTAGTTCAGCACAAGGGAAAATAGAACTCTATTGTATAACAATCTTACTGTGTCAAACTGTAGAACTGAAAGAGACAGATAACGTAACCAAAGGTGCAGAAGCCGCATGCTTAACCATGTAAATGTTAACACTGGGAAGGATTGTACAAGCACAGGTGTATCCTACAAGTAAGAGAGTGCAACTTAATGCATGTGCTACTTCTAAAGTAAAATCAAACTATCGATAACTTTTAAATATTCACTTTGGTGAACTACAGAATGTACCAGGATCAGTATGCCTAGAGTAAGGCCAAGCAATTGAGCAGCTACTTCCCAAACTTCTTCCTGAAAGAATTAGTTCCTAATTCATTCGAGAATATTGTTTACAGCGTACAAGTCTATCTGTCATCCTTCTAAGGATGAGATTGAGTTCATGCTTAAACCTTATAAGAAATTGAATTCATGGCTAAACCTTACTCAACTTCTATCAATCCGCCAGTATAATAGTTGAAAGACACGAAAGGTTCTCCCAATAATCCAATATGATATCAGATTTTAAAGAAAGGGGCCACAGCTAAACAATCTTTGCACCTTAAACCACTAAAAATATATGACCTAATTTAATACAATTGCATGCACAACTAAAGCATCATAAGAATCAAAAGTAACGTAAATACTTTACTGCTTCCACCTTGTATGAATTCTTATGTGAAAGTAAATTGTGTTCATCTGGTTCTTCTAAAGCATCATACAGAGGTGATTTGGGTTGATGAACTATTTTATGATTATGAGAAGTAGAATTCTACCTTTGCAGCTACCTCTCCAAGATTTCCTGAGATGGCAAAATGATTTTGAATTACACGGAATGAGGGGTCTTTCAGGCCTCTTGCTACAGCCTGTTAATTGATAGCCTTAAGTAAACAACCGGAAGTCTTAACACCCAATTGATCAGATACTATTTACTAGTGTATCCCCGTCTACCAAAATGGTAAAGGAAATGAGCAAACAATGAGGCGAATACCATCTAACCTTGGTAAGATTTCCAAGAGAAGCCAATGGCAGGAAGTAGGCAGGGTACACTTGGGTGGTTAGATCAAAGATGCTGCAAAATATAATAAGAGATTCCTCCTGGCTTCGTCTTTGTAAGCAAATTTAATATTCCAGGAATCAAACAAAAAGTTTGTGGACAGACCTCCCTGCACTGCCAATGAAGTCTGCATACATACGCCACTGTTTTGGATCATCATCAAAAAGATTTCCGAATCTTCCACCTAAAGAAAAGAGAAATAGTAACATGTACACTTGATGCTAAACATTGTTTTATTGTATTTTTCAGTTGAGAGTCTTTTCAGGGATTCAGACCAATGATTAACCTCCCTAACGCTCCAATGCCATCCTTTGACACCCATCTGGAGAAATCATTATGGTTATAATTTAATACAATCAAATATATATGTAACATACATTATGTACTAGAAGACTTGTGTACTGGTATATTACCTGATGGCAGCGGCAGAAGCGGCAGTAGAAGTTCCTGTAAAAGAGCCAACGCCAACAGCCTGCAATGGTTATGCATGGTAATTGAAACTAGTTCATGAAAAGACCACATTCTGTGGGAAATTTGGTAAGTTCCCAATGCCCAGAAAAGTTTAAACCGTCAATAAAAGCTTGATTCCTAGAAAACATACCCAAGCCAAAGTAACGGCCTGAGTTAGATTGACATGCCTTTAGGAGAGTTGACGTGACTAATGTGTGGCAGATCCATCCAGTAACATTTGTGGGAAACTGCAACAACATGTACTGCAAATAGTCACTCGAAACTGATCCTACATTCAAAGAATCATAAGACAGTTAAATGTTGTGCATTCAACACGAAGCGTCTTTAGAACACCTTATACAACAACTACACAACAATGCCAAAAAAAGATATTTCAACATCGCGTTACGACGAAGTATATGTCTTCACAATTTCTTTAGCGATGTAAATTATCGATATCATAGACCCCATCTCAATCAGTGCAACATAAAATCACTTGCAGCTATGGAAGATCCGTAAAATGTGCAAGATGAAAAGAAATCTCCCAACATAATGATATTATGATGAAGCAAAAAACATGATAAAACTACATTTTCACCTGGAAAACCTGCAGGTAAGATAAAATCCTTCACAATATTTGGAAGCCAAGACAGCTCTGAGTCAGAATGATTCAATTCCTCGAACCGATTATTTACCGAATCCTCCAATAAACTCTTGAATCCTGACTCATCATCTACAACGTACCTGTTGTCAAACAACCAACGTAACCTCTAAACGCACATTTCATCGCAGACAGCTTCTGCTTAAATCAAGAAACTCAAACCTAAAGCTCGTTATCTATTGCAAGTTAAACACAAGAATCCAACAAACACAAGCAAAAAACCTTTTCACGGTTCCGTTTCCATATCTTTCCACCAAAATGACTTGCTGCTCACACCGAGTCCTCCTGCAAGAAGCAGAACAAATCAAGCCCGTAGTTAACAGCGTCTTTACAGTTGCTAAAAGAAACTGTAAAAACAAAAAACTTGTAAAGATCCAAACAGCTTTTAAGAACCCGAAAACTTCCGCTCTTCCATATTTTTCCTCAACAAACAAACCGAAATTACAAGTAAGAAACATGAACCTCTCAATGTTCGCCTCCTGCTCTTCTCCTTCACGATGAACGGACCGTACGGGTGACTGGAGAATCTGAAATCCGAGAGCTCGATTTGTCCTGCAGTTTCTCGAAGACTCAAAAGCTCGCGCCGGGAACGATAGGTGCAGAGCACTGGACATTTGAACAGAGGCTTTCTTGCTAATGTTGGAGAGGTTTGAACTTTGAACTGCGAAGACCAAACTGTATTGGACGTATAAATGTTTAACCGTATAATGTAATGTGTAGAGTATCTCTTTTATCTTCGACAGGCCTGAACCACTCCCATGAGTCTACGAGTAAACAGAAAACGGTATCAGCTGACCAACCGGAAAGTCAAAAGGGCCTAGGTGTGGGCCTGGGCCCGATCAAGCTCAATGCATTCTAGTTCCAATTTGAGCCTGAGTGAATCGGACAGCCTGAAGCCTATTTTTTAAAATTAAAAACAGAAAATAATGTCATGTTTTAATTAATATTGGGCCTAAGGCCTGAGCAGCCCAAAATCAAATTTGGCCTAGCCTGTTGACTCTGAACCAGGCTTGATCGGGTTGGATCCGATTCCTAAACCTAAATGGGACACTATTGATTTTATTTTTTAAATGCTATAAAATAATTTTTAAATTTTACACAATTAGAATTTAAAGTTTATTTATAATCAAGTTTGAAAATAGTTTAAATTTTGATTTAATAATTTAATTTATTAAAAATGTATAAATTATTTATTTTTAACGTAATAATTATTAATCATATTAAATATAAAATATTTTTCATTTTATTGTTTCAACTTTTTAAATTTATAATTCCTTCATTATATTTTTTTAATATCTTAGTTTCTACATGTGTTGATTGACCAAGTTTGATTTATATATTATATTAATTTGTGTATTAAATAGGTATGACAATTAGATTTGACAATGACATAAGACCTTAAACCACGATATCAGTTGAATCTCTTAAATCCGAATTCGAGCCAATTTTGCTAATGACTAGTGTTAGATATTTCTTTTGGTTTACCCCAAAGAGACCACATATACCGTTTGTTTACATCACTTATTAATGACTAAGCTTAACCAATAGCACATGAAGAGTTGATGAATGTAGATTTTGCTCCTAGAACAGAAGTATTACTGACACAACAATATCATAACGGACCAACACTAGCACAAGAACACAATTTCCTACAAAAGATACATAATTCCTCATTCTGTTACAACAATAGGCACATCCTAACAAAAATAGGCTGTGAAAAAATGGGCAAAAAATCATACAATGCGTCGTCCCAGACTGGGAATCATCATTCAAACATCCGTCTTCTTGCTTTGTCTTCTGCAGTTCTCGTCTACAATTCTTTGCAGTTCCTTCTCGCTCGCTGCGATGAGACGTTTAACGATGTCAAACGTGGTAAGCCGTATGCTGCAGTAGAAAATGGAGCATTAAGAATTTATCAAAGGAGAACTGAAATTGACATATCCATCAGGTAAAGAAATTGTGCATTAAGTAGCTGGAACACAGGCATTTCTGCAGTTGAACCTAGGGATGCAGATTGAGCTCGGACTGGTCCGAGTTTGGGAGGACTGACCCAGTTTGGGGAAAACAACATTATTCTGACATAACTTACTAAAATGGTGTCCTTTTGGTCCCTTATATTCCAGAGAAGAATGAGAATCATAACAAACATGCTCATACACATAGTTCCTATAATCATCATTTTCAGACATCAAGTATCTAAATAAACAAAACTACGAAATTCTGAAAGCTGCAAAAGATGAAGTACACTCTTTGGAGAATCTTATTGATTGACCAATCAATCATTTTTAGGGTCAGATGGATGTACATGAACGAAGATGATGAAAAAAGACTAAAAGCAAACCTGCTATTTGGTAGGTTCTTCAATGCATTGGGAAGAAAACCTCTATACAAGCCTATTACTCCATCACGCTCGATGATTCCTGAATCATTTAAAATCCACAAACAAGGCATTTCAGGCAAATTCATCTTGGATCCACCCTATAACATCTAAAGATTGGATAATTAAGAACCAGTATAACGCAACCTAACTTCCGAAGCCTGACTTGGAATTTTTCTTGAAACTTCATCACATCCTTTACAAGCAAAATAGAGAAACTCTCCCAGAACCAGTACTAGTTATGCCTCAAAGCTTTCCATTTTAGAATTAGATGACGAGGAATCAAGCAGCTAAGGACCTTATAGAGTAGAAAATGAGAAAAGGAAAAGGAGCCTTTCAAACTTGGATACCCAATTATGTGGCCAAATACATTACCGAAGATATAAAGTCATGTAAACACAATAATTGAATATAGATGCTGGGATGAATATTAACTTAGTTCTTTCTCTCAGTCTCTCTCTTTGTCAATCTCCACTGGTTTTTAGCCTCTATCTAAGGTCCCAACTCTCAAATTCTGTTCCCCACGAACAACTTGTTACAAAAGACCAAGACTGATTCATTCATTTTCCCAATCAAAAAAGTTGATAAGCATAAAGTACAACTAGAGCCATGGAGACATCCTGTAAAAAAAGTTTCAACAAATGCAAATTATATCTAGTTACCTGGAATGGCATCCAAAACTGACTTGTATGGTGAACCCTTCATTTGCATCTGTCTTCTCACCGTGTCCAAAGGATAGCAAGTAAGTGTTGCAACAGCAGCAGATACTACAGCAGTTAGTAGAGATGACTGAGCTTTGTCCTTGTATTTCTCTGGCAATGATGTTTTCACCCTGTTATACGAAGAGGGCGAGTGTTTCTCACAATGCTCTTTATCTTCGGAATTAAAAGTACTTAGGAAATATGTATAGCATAAAAGAAAAACATTCAGGGAACTAGAGAACTTACAAGTCAAAAATGCAAAAGTTTACAGCAATATATGGAGCAATGCCAAGAAGAGAAGGCCCAAGACCATAATAAAAAGATGCAATTCCTTCCTCTCGGAGCATATTTAAAGCGATCTGCAGAAATCATTGAAGTGAATTTTACAGAATCCTGATCCTCTAACCATGATAAAAGCTTATGTAGCACATCATACCTCAGACATTGTCCGGTATCCTGGTTCAACTGCCAAACGTAATCGTAGGACATCCAAAGGATATGTCACCTAGAGAGATAAGACATTTAATATGGGATCCAAATTGAGTTCACTATTATGTAGCAAATATTATGCTCGGATAGACACATAGTTAAAACATATAAAGATGAATAGCAAAAGAAGTAATATACTAAAGCATGAAAAGATTTGCATATCAACATTCCTCAATATATTACCCGAAATTTAACAATTACTTTAGCATATATTCTGAATTAAGTTAACTGGCCATGTAACAAATAGTATGTTGAGATATACACACAGTTAAACATATAAAGATGAATAGCAAAGGAAGATATCTACTAAAGCATGAAAACATTTGTAGATTAATATTCCTTAAGATAGTACCCGAAACTTAACAACTACATTAGGATATATTCCGAATTCAAGCTAACTGTGGCACTCACAAAAGTGGATGTCATGCCTGCACAAGCACCTGCTGCGAGTCTTCCAATTACAGAGAGCTCACCATCCTTTCCTCTGAACAGTTTCTATTTATTCAGCAGTGAGATATCAGTCAAGAATCTGTAAAGTATAGTCTTCTTCCACACCCTCCAAAGGATTGATTAATCACCGTTACCTTGTATGTCTCATAAGCAAAGAGCTGGACAGCACTGTAAGGTATGATCCGTATCACCTGAAATGTTTATCATAAATGCAAACTCAGAAGACTAAAATCTGAGCACAATTAATTTTCAAATTCACGTTCCAATGAATGCAGAGTCTGAAGAATGAAAAGGACCTGAGGAAGGTTCCCTTTCCAGTACCCTTTAATCCCTTCTTCTTTCCCAATCATTGTAATGGCCTGCAGTTTGTTTAGAAGGAACACGTCTCCATTAATACAATATATACAACTTGGTAATATAATATACACAACTTGGAACTAAGGAACAAGAAATGAATTTGAGTGGAAAGAAACCTTCCTGCAAACCAACTTCCACTCAGTTTCAACCATAACACACCTCTATGAAACCAATTCCTTTCTTAGCACTTTCTTGCCCAACACGCACTCCATGTGTCTGCAACACAAGTCGAGTCACTTTACAGATTAGAACTCAAATTCCAAGAAAATTGTGCATAAAGAAACAGAACTGTTCTTTTTCTCCATAGACACAGAATAAAGTCCGAAACGGCGTCGGTCGAACTAAATGTCAAAACAAACAACACAAGAAACGTGACGAATGATGATGTTTACAGATAACGGAACAACGACCACCTGCATAAGGAGTTTCACGCGGTCTAGAGGAGCTGTGACGGTCTTCGCTGCGGCTCCAGCGATGGCGCCGGCGACGAATATCGCTACATCTCTCGGGACGTAAGCGAGAACCGCCAACGGATGCTTCAAGAGCTGCGTCGTGCTCGGGGCGAATTCGTTTCTCTCTCCTTTAACCGCCATCGAAAACGCCGCGAAATTTCCAAAACCGCCGTAGCCACAGCCACGAACTCCGCGGCAGAGCCTGGCGCTGTGTAGAAGAGGCTCATGGTTCGGGCTCTGAGCGAACTTGCACGTCGACGTTCTGAGGTCCGCTACGGTTCGAAATGACACGACGTATGCGTCGTTTTCTCTCATGGTGGGAAATTGAAAATTTGGAGGTTGGCCGAAAGAGAAGAGATAAGGCGAATACAGAAATAGAACTGAGCCGATCTTGTAAGTTTTGCGGGCACAAGTGCCTAGTCGTTCTCTTATTCTCTGTTCTCAGGTCCACGGGAAGTGATTAGGTATACGATGATCACACGGCGGAGTCAAGATGTTTGTTTAAAATTGGGCTTATGTTGAGCCCAATTTTAGTCAAAAGTGTTGACCTACTAGGTTGGCAATGAGCCCGAAAATTTATGTTCGGACGTTAATCCGATCTAATCCGACCTATTGATATCCCTAAAGTTTGGTATAACAAGTTTTTAGCAATCAAATCAATATAGTAACCAACATTTTTATACCTTAATAAACAGTTTTAAACCTTAAGGTTATCATTGATTAAAGTTTATGAATGGAATGTAATATTATTCTATCGTTTGAGAGGAGAAACAAGGGTTTCATATTACATCATATTTCATCTTAAACAAAAAAATTAAAAAACTTTCAATTGAGGAAGTTTATGATGGAATATAAAATGAACAACACTTTACACTGCATTATATTATAAGTACTCCTTATATTATATTTTATGAAAATTTTAAAAAATTAGGTATTGAATTGAAATTTTTCAAAAGGTTGGGCAATTAATAATGATCACCATAATCATTATTAATCTTGTCACATTTNNNNTAGTCAAGATTGATCACCATAATCATTATTATCTTGTCACATTTGCATATGGCTTTATTATAAATAGGTTCTTTATTATGTAAGAGTAAGGTTGCGTATTATCAAACTCTTTAAACTCCGCTTCATTGCATAACTTTGAAATACGATGATGATGATGATGATGATGATGTATTCTAAAAGTAATTAATTAAAAATTCAAATTGTCTTAAATTTATCTAGGATAAAACTGTTAATTTTCTATATCGATTGTTATTTAATCAACGTACTCCGGAGATAGAGGAGGGTCATCAATGTATACAACTTTTTTTATAATTTTCACAAAGATTATTTCCATAATTCAAACCCGTGATTTTATGATTATAAAGGAGCATCGGTTGATAATTTTTAATTTCACCAAATATTTGAATTTTTATCAAAAATTAATTGGAAATATATTACAAGCAAAGACAAGTCAAAGCATACTCTTCATTTATTCTCGATTTATTTCACTACAAAAGCCAAAAGATTCCTCGTGCCCATTATGCCATTGCCACCTCTCAGTAACGTGCATAAGAACAGGGATGATGAACTGATAAGAAAGAAAAAAGAAAAAAACAACATCTGAAGAAGATTCAAACACCACACGAAAAGCTGTGACTCAGCTTCAGTGGAGTTCGAACTGCACAACACATACTGGGGATTTCTTTGAGGCAGGCCAAAACCAAAGATGAATCAGAATGAAAGAATAACAAATGAAACCAATCTGTTCATGTCTCAGGCAGCTGGTCATGATTCCATGGGTGATCACGAAGTAGTCACACCCAGAAGCTCAAAACCCCCCCATTTTAAGCTGATATGGTTCCAGTCTCTGATTTGATTCTCATGTTGACGATGTTGTTTTGGTCTGGAACAAGAAGAGATCAAGATTGCATTAGCAATTAACGATGATAAAATGGTAGGAGATTTATATATGTTCTTACTTGGTACAGATGTGTTGGTTACGAAGAAGCAAGCTCCAATGACGATGTAGCATAGCAAGAGTGCCAAACCTTTCATGTAATGAGAAGAACCACCCTGTTGTTCCAGGTAGAAAATAAGGTTTCACTCAATAACAATAATTTAATTAACGTTATGATTTAAATTATATGATAAAAACATTGTTCTTAAATCTTGCCTGCAAAGTGAATGCTACGGCTATTATAGACAGTGCAAGAGTTCCTGTCTCTACCAGATTGAAAACCAAATCCATGTCAATTCCAATTATCCAAGCCGCAATTACACAAACTGGTACCTGTAATTAAACCGATAAGACAAGAAGTTTAAAGTTTAAAAAGTTCAGTCATTATTATAAAACAGATTAAAGATTGAATTAAATTAAAAAATTTTAAATATGATTAAAGAACACTTCTTCTTTTTTACTGGTATCTATAATAAATCAATAAAACAAGAAGTTTAAGATTGAAAAAGTTCAGTCGTTATTAAAAAATTGATTAAAGATCGAATTAAATTGAAAATTTTGAAATATAATTGAGGAACATTTATTTTTTGATACAATAACCTGTAAATCATGTCAGTCGGATATTTCACACTAAACATGTCTTGTACTACAGGCTTGATCGAGAGAACATAAGTAGGGAATTCGAAAACAGGATCTTTTGATCTCATGTCCCCACTCGACCAGGGTTTGAAGAAGGCTACCTTTACCCATAAAAGAATTTGAAATTTAAATAAAAAAGAAACTAGCCGATTATTTAATAAACGTACGGTTTTTATTAACAAAGACATTAAAATAAGTTTAACCAAAAATTTGAAAATTAAATACAAAAGTTAATAATTTCAAAATTTTCACTGTTAAATCAGCCAAATCGGATCAAAGTTTTAATCATTGATGAAATCGGCAAATAATATATTGAAAAATACACAACTTTATCTATTAAAAATTAAATTTTAATTAAAAATACTATTAAATAAAAATTTAATAATTTGTTTTAATTTATGGAAATAGTTAATTTTCAAATTTTAGTTAATTAATTAATTAATTGATATTTTTTATTACAACAAGATAAAAGAATGAATTTGTGTATCTTAAATTCTTACCACAAACAATGCAATTTGTGTTGCAGATCCCAAGGCAACCCCTAATGTGATGTCCTGCAATTAAAAATAATAAATTAAAATGTTAAGAATATAGATCAATACATCATAATAAAGTTAAGTGTATAAATATTTAAGAATTATATTTTTTTTTCATTCACAACTTACTAGCTTGTTTTTGAAAGCAAAGATGATAGCTCCAGCATGTTCTGCAGCATTTCCAACAATTGGTAGCAAAATGATGCTGATGAAACTCACAGAAAGTCCCCAAGAATCTGAAGCTTCCTGTTCAAAGAAAAAAACAAACAGAAAAAAAATGAGAACTTCGAATTCATAAAAATTATAAAAATCCATTTATTGTTGTTCAATCAACCTCGATAGTGTTCACAACATATTCTGATAAAACAGCAATGAACACAGTCATTCCAATCAGCCAAACGATCCCACTCCAGAGTCCAATAACTGGTTTTTCTTCATCAACATCATTGTTACCTTCATCTTCCTGATCAGTTCCACAGGTATGGGAAAGTCAATAACTTTTAACAACTGACATTAAACAAGTATATATATCAGAATGCTTCTCAGACATCATTTAATGTTATTATTACCCCCGGTGCTTCAAACATGTCTCTGTGTGTCACCAACTGGAAGAAGATATACACACCATAAGCAATAAGCATAACAACACTGCTGGCTCTGGACAACTGCAGTGTCGGGACCGCCGTGAGAGTGAGGGAAGGGCCCGCGAATCGGAACAACAATGGCAGAACATTACACAGCAATGCTAGTGCCAGTAGGATTATGTTCACGTCCGCTTGTTTCTGTTCAATTTCATCAGACAATTGCGTGTTAAAATCATAAGTGAAGCAGTGCAGAAACTAAATGATTATGTTTTAGAAGAAGCTTACTCTATCGAATTGTTGCTCCTTAACAGCGACGTTGGCAATGCCACCGCATAGAAGAGAGGTTCCAAGGACTAAAAGCAGGTTTGAAAGGATTGAACCCAGAAGCGAATACTTCACCACATCTATTTTTGCTTGACATAAAGCAAAGATAGCTATGATGAGCTCAGTAGCATTGCCACAAGTTGCATTTAGAAGACCTCCCACTGTAGAAAGCCAAAAAAGAAAACAAAAATTAAGTATTAAAAAAAGAAAAATATGTAAGAAATTAGTGTTTGTTTTCATTTTTTTATTTTCTGTTTTTATTTTTTAGGAAAAAAATTTGTTTGTTTGTGTTTTTAGTTTTTATTTTTAGCTTTCTTCCTGTTTTTAAAAATTATGAAAATTATAAAAAGTGATTTTTGTTTCCTATTTTTTTTTTCATAACGTGATTTACTATCATTTAAATATATATTATTTAATTTTTAATTTATAATAAAATATGAATAATTTAATTCAATATTATATTTGTATATCTAATAAATTAAAATTAATTATCAATAAAATTATGAATAATTTAATT